>JAYJMH010013256.1:0-22289 GCA_036873815.1 Phacellophora camtschatica | reverse complement strand
CCCCCCCCCCCCCCCCCCCCCCCCCCCCCCCATAGGCGGTAGCTCCTCAGCTGTGTCAATGCAATATTACAACCTCATGGATTAGCAAATCTCTCTAATGAAACATTTTTAAGAATATTGTTAAATGGCTATGATAAATTACCATTCAGTTCTAATACCAAAATTCTAGAAGCAGCAATTAAGTATATTCGGGATTCAAATCGTTTTCAATAATATCAAAACATTTTAAATTTCCTCTCCAATTTTTTGTATTTTATTTTGTATTTTTGTATTCAATTTTTTGTATTTTAAAAAATAGAAAAAAACCCACACCATAAAAATGCATGGGTGATAAGAAACCAAAAAATAGAGCAAATAGCAAACACACACCACAATTCCTAAAAACTCCGTGGTTCATATGACTCCACAGCGTGTTTTTCCTGCGAAGGACTTTTTCCCACCACCTGCGGAGGAGGGAGTTGGAAGGAATTCGGTTTCCCCCGTTTCCCCCGTTTTTCTTTCTTTTTGGAACGAGGCTTTAATTTTCGTGAAATTGGGTGCTGCGGAGGAGCGTGATCCCTAGATATCTGACATTTCTTGAAATAAACATTTTCAACGAAACATTAACAACGAAGAAGTGAGCAACTGTTATTTGTCATGAGGTATTTGTCATTATCCCTACTAGGATCTAGGATCTACAGCAATGAGTCCAGTTGACCTCAACATTGTTCCCAAAAATATTTTAGACCAGAAATTTGTGGAAGAATTAGATTTTTGACATTTGTTTTTTTTTTCAATTTTCTTAGAACATCTTTTGAATTTTGAATTCTTTTTTATTCTTTTTAAATTTAAGTGGTTACAAAAGTATTTACTGAAAACGGAGTTGCGCTGGCCTTGCAAAACAGCAACACAACTGAAAATCGCTACTGAGCATAGAGAGAACACGTTTAATAAGACTGATATGATTGAGAATGTGGCATGAGGTAAACGTATCCCAAAATACATGTGCAAAAAACGTTGATTTTGCATTGCATAACTTTAACGGGTTACATAATTCTCCAACTAATCAACGCATTTTAAATCCTCATTTGTTTAAACGGCCGGTAATTGTGAATGACGATTAGCCGTTGACGCTTGCCGCATCGTCATTATCAATCGCAGATGCAGGTACCTCATGTTAATACGAAGGTAACTATTAGCAACACCGCAGTTTGTTCAAAAATAGAAATTCCCATCATGCCGTAGACAATTAATTTCGTCCTTCATGGGAGCTATCGCCCCCAAACCCCCGTTTAAGGGATATGGTGTTTTTTATAGTGTGTTTTATGAATAACGTACATATGGTGATAAACAGCGGGGTTTAGGACAGCAGCCCCCGTTAAGAAAAGCTCGTTGAACATTTATGTGTCATGGTTCTGCTGTCAAGGAAGAGTACCCCTTATAATACAGCTGATTTTAGCGAAACAGTAAATGTTATCAAAAAATAACAAACATCAACAAATTCTACGATAAATTTAGAATGTATACATAGAGAAATTTGTTTTTTTACTTTTTTTAAAAATTAGGTCAAAGGACTCCCTTAATCTTGCACTTCGATAATTCTGAGTATAACAATGTGTGGAGGATATATAGGCTGTGGGGAAGGTAGCCCGCTCTTGTGCTTACGTAAAAGGGACTTTACTGTGGCCGTAAAAGAGACTGTTTTAAGCCCCAGCACTATTTTAAATTGTCTACTTTCAATGACCCACTACTATTTTCAATTATCATTTAAGCTCAGAATTAATCATCTATGCAGACATTTAAGCAACTTGAGTTCAAAATTTTGACTGAAAATTAAGTGCCCCAAAATTCTAAGTTGCTTATGAAACAATAATCGTGTAGCTACAACCTTTCAATTCAATTCAATTCAATTCAAAACATTTATCCTTTGTAAGAGCAAAATTTATATCGGCAAAGAACTTCAAATTATTTACAATTATTAGTGAGCACGGAAAATTATTTGCTAATTTTGCAGAACATTCTAAACGTATAAAGCTATAATAATCCTCATTAAAAAAATAGAAACCTTGTCTTTCAGTGCATTTTCAGGAATAGAGTGCCAATGTGTAAATTTATTGGCGATTTAAAGTGTTCGTCCACCACAAGTTTCAAATAGGGTTTTCATTAATTTTGGAAAACTCAGTCTTTTCTGGTTGGATCGCTTAATTTTTGACAGAAAGCAGAAAAGTTTAAACACTCTTTCGAGTAGTCTGAAAACAAATACTGTGCGGAGGAGGAGATTTCCTTCTCCACAGCCTATATATGCTCCGCACGTTTCCTTTCATTGATGAAATAGACTTGGAAGAAGTCTAGAAATGGATAGACCCCGAGTGTGCAATAAAGACCGATTTTGGTGTTTCATTTCACAAATTTTGTGAGATCATTTAAAGTTATATATTGTTTACAAATAAAAACGTTTAAACCTTTTATAACAAAACTACAATTCTTAAGAGTCTTGTTATTAAAAAGCGCACAATGTGTTTGCGTATACAGTCGTTCGAAGAGATATGTCCTACCCATACGAATAAGAGTGCCAATGTATTTATTTATTGGCGATTCAAAGCGTTTGTGCATTAAAAGTTTAAAACTTCAGTTTTCATTAATTTTGAAAAATTCAGTCTTTTCAGTTTCTGGTTAGATCAAAATATTGTTGACGGAAAGCAGAAAGGTTTAAACACTCTGTTGAGCTATCTGAAAATAGATAATTAGGGGACAATTTTGACATAAACATGAACAATTTGTGACGTCAAGAAAGCTTCAACTTGGTAACAATCGAACGAACGGCGGCAAGAAGTATAAAGGAAGGAAATCCAAACAACAAATTTTGTTTCATATTCTTGTATTATGGCTTCAAGCGATTCCAGTACAAATGTTTCTGAAAATTCGAAGTCACATTCAGATAACGAAAGCATTGCTTTGAATTTCAAGGCTGCACAAAACATTAAAAACAGACGTGTTCCTCCCAGTATCTCCCACGAAAAATCGACGAAGCGACTGAGTAAATAACCGGGCCAAGCTGAACTAATTTGAAATTATACGGCCATTTAGTTTATTTTCTTAGCAGGGGGTCTATTTATTCAGCAACGTAGTATGTATCCACAAGATAATTCTCTAATTAACAGAAGTCTATTCCTCGAAATTACAATTACATTCAGACCCCCGAGGAAGCAATTTTAAACGACAAGGATTTCTGATTATAACATTGACATTGATAGTTTCAAATGAACATACCTAAAGCCTGAAAACACATGAGCATCACAGAAAAATTGCAATTGCAAAATGAAATTACGCACGACAATTTTAACTTTTAGCTGCTTTTTCAAAATTGCTGTTGACCTAGTTATTAGCGATACACATAGCTATGATAGTGCTGGACATAGGCACTCAATGGACGATGACCAAAGCATGTTTTTGGGTGACAAATTGAAGAAAGAGTTTGATTCTTTGACACTGGATGAATCAAGAAGACGCCTGAGGTAAGCACATGCTAAAAGTATGTGGAAACCGTTTGAAAAAATTGATCATAAACAATTGACTATTAACTACACTCGTTTTTCAAAAAAAGAACTTGGCTCTGGGCTTTGTTGTAAGGTTTCTTACATTTGAGTACAGCACGATTTGTATAGTAAAAGTTTCTTAAAGAGTTTAATAATTTCCGTAAAATAGAATTTGTTTATAATTTACTGAGAACCCCAAAACATTATTCAATTTCAAAGTGAAATTTCTTCAATTAAAGTGAAATTTCTTCAATTTCAAAGTGAAATTTCTTCAATTTCAATAAACAAATTTAAATTATATAATGACTTGGGAAAGAAATTTAATTGTAAATTATGAACATCGTTCATTAAATACAGTTAATTTCTTGAGGAAGGTTACAAACTTAGCATAAAGTTTAGCACCAATTTCTTAAATATCGTAAAGTTTTAAAACGTGTTTGGAATCTCCGCAATTATGGACTTGCCATGTTGCATCTACCTCGTTATCATAACGAGTTAAATTTGAAGCAGAATGGAAATTGAGAATCTAGGTTCTTAAACCAAATTCAATCAGGTACAATATTTGAACTGAAAGAAATTGTTGTCAATTAGGACAAATTTAAATACAAAATAGTTCCCTGGCTAAATACAAAAATGGTCAGGTCTTGAAAATATAAACATGCTTTGATTCTTGAATATGAATGGTCTTTCTGTGGGTCCTTGGTCCTCCTCAAACTTTGGGTCCTGGGTCCTCCTCAAAATGTGGGTCCTGGATCCTTCTCAAAATGTGGGCCCTGGTTCTTGGTGCTCCTCAAAATGTAGGCACTGCTCTTGGGTCCTCCTCAAAATATGGGTCCTGGATCCTTCCCAAAATGTGGGCCCTGGTTCTGGGTCCTTCTAAAAGTCCTGGTCCTGGCTCCTTATTTTGCGGTATGCATTGTCTATATTGATATTGATCTATGATTATATTCAATTTTGACAATTTTAAAAATTTCGACATTAAAAAAGCAATGTGTGGGAAGTTACCCAATTCATTCTACTTGTTACCCAATTCATTCTAGTTACCCAATTCATTCTACTATCTCAGGGGGAGAATACACTTCTAGCTATAGTGTACAAAACATCTTAAAAATGAAAATATAGGCAAATTGCTAAAATATAGGCACAGTCTATCTAGTTATGTCAAAAATAACATGACTTACTTTTCGCAACCTCTCAGTTCTCGCGTTAATCTTGACAACGATGTCTTTGTGAAAATCCAGAGCTGAAAGAAAAAATGTTCTTCAAAGTGTTTCTTCGTAGTTGTTATTAGACAGTCTCGGCAAAATATCTTTGAAATTTTAACACGTTTTTCAGAGTCACAGCACAAAATTAAAAATAATAAATATTTAGGGCTGATATTATGTTCAGCCCGGGAAAATGTGTTTCGGTTATGTGAGCGATTCCAGCCCGGGCTGAAACTCACAATCACAGCTGAGCCTGCGTTCCAGACCATCTTATCTAAAGTGCGCGTGCGCTTTGACAATTTTCAGCCGGGGCTGAAAATAAATTGCGATTGTGTGTAAAATTCAATCCCGAGTAGCTCAAGGCGGGCTGAAATTTCAGCCCGGGCTGATATTTTATCCCGGGCTGAAATTTTCTCACATAATCACAAACTGAATTTAACAACTAATTGATTAAAGAACTGATGAGGAGGGCTGAGTTTTTACTTTGGTTAAACTGCAAAAAAAATCTCAGCCCGGGTTGAAAACTCTCATATAATTAGCCCAAAAACAATTTCTGACTCAAAAACAATTTCAAGACGGTTAGAAAATTAAAAAGATCACCACTCAATTTTGTTGCCAATCTCCAAAATTAATTTTCCTTCACAAATGAGAGGGGTAAAATTAATTTTAAACACTTTTTATTACAGCTTGCAAAACCGTCTTTAAATACAACTTGAAAATATATTATGCTATACATTTGCAAAAGTATTGCACTCTTTTTGTATAAGAACACACTTTATAAGAACATCGATGCTCGAATTGTCAAAGAACATGAGAACATAGTAAGTACATGCTATGTACTCAGAGCCGAGATTTCCAGAAAATTCAGTACAGAATTATGAATATATGCAGTCACACTTCTGCGCTTACTTCACAAAAATTTACACTTACTATACAAAACGGGAATGTTCCCTAAGTATTGTTAACGAATAGCAGAAAAACTTGTCATAAATTGAGATGAAAATAAAAGAAGAAACATCTGCGCAAAAATATAAGAACAATTTAAAGAACATTTGAGCCTTAAGTTATTAGAAAGTTAAGAACATCGAGCGTCTGCAAAATTTGTCTGGTTCTTATAAAAAAAGAGTGTAGCACCAAATAAACAAAAAACTAAAAATATCATTCTTTCACAGACTGTTAATTCCCCATATTGATCTGGACAAAGATGGTTACGTGTCATTTCCAGAGCTAGAAACGTGGATTGTACACAAAAGTAAGAGATGGGACATCAAAGAAGACGCCGAAGCACTTCATCGCGAATCGGACACAAACAACGACAAACAAGTGACATGGGACGAATTTTCTTTGCACCAATATGACTTTGTAGATACGGGTATTTTGTTACTATTTATCACGCAGGGACCGCGATGCAGTCTGAAAGTGCTGGGTTAAAAGGACTGATCACCACTGAAAAGAAATCAGAGAACTATGAAAGATTAAGGAAAAAAGGAATTTAGCAAAAAAAGATGAGGCTATAGCCACACCAGCCCACCAGTCCCACCGTCTCTGCGGTCCCTGTAACCAATACAATAATCTAAACGGAAAATAAATACTACTGGGTTACCAAATAAAGTTTAGAAGTTTGAAAAATCACCAAAAATCTATTTGTCTGCAAACGTTCATAGAGGGATCAAATTAACTTTATAAACTGTCATTATTTTGGGAACATTGAGGAATGATGACGTAGTTTTGACTTGAACAACCTCTCTTTGAGCTAGGATTTTCAAAACACTTGTCAATTTTATTGAAAAATGTATTTTTAAGCGCTCAATGCAGAAAATGGCACTTTTGCATAAAAACCAGGTCGCTTTTAAACCGGCAAAATTAGATTGTTTTTAATGTGATGGTGAAATATTTGACATTGCTACAATTAACTTAGCCTTTCCTGCATATGGAAACGTAAAAATAGGCTTGATTGGTAACACACTAGAATGTTGGTGATTTTTCAAACGTCTAAACGTTTGTTTGGGAATAATTTAAGTCGTCCAGCATTTAGATTATTCACGGGCTTTAGGAATTGTGGTGCGTTGTGTGCTCTCTCAAGAGAGCTTATTCCTTCTCTCTTTTGGGCATGGGTGGTGGGACACAAGAAAATGCATGGGTGATGGGGAGCCAAAAACCAAAAATAGAAAACACACCACGATTCATCTTGCTCCCGTCCGATCCCCTCTAGGATCCCAAATAGAAGTCCCCCTACTGTTAATGTCCGATCCCCCCCCCTTGCTTATTAAATTTCCAAGTAATAGAGGTCATTTCTCAATGCAGAATTTTTATTTTTAAAGTGTGTTTTGAAATACGCTTCAGTTGTGTTTTAAAACACCGATATAGCTATATTGATGACCGGAAAAATTTGAAACCCTCTATTACAAAACCCCCTGCTATTAGATCTTTAGAATTTTTCCTACCCCTCTCCTTTCTGTTCATAACCCAAGAGTTCTTACAAGTCAACGTGTATTTATAATTTTGACAAACATAACCATTTGTTAGCAACAGTAAAATTTCCGCCGATGAGAGACCATTTCATTAGAACAATGGAAACAACAATTAAACAATTAGCTTACAACCAGGTTAATTACGGGATTATAATAGGAGTCTGTGGTAAAAAAAAAACGGGTTTTCTTATGCCAGAAAAGTATACTTTCTAATGAAGAATCTAGTTATTCATCTGAGTTAATTTTCATATAAAAGTCAAACCCCGTTTCCCAACAATGTGAAGTACCCCCTCCCCCCCAGACTGTATGAATCTAATACCAGAAAAAGATTGTGTCATCAAAATTTTGAAAATTTCCTCCTGTGTATGATAATGGCACTCTCCCCCACAGTAGGTTACTAAAAACGAAAGAAACGACTGCAGCAAATTTGAGGTAAGTCAGCCTGTGCGGAGGAGAGTGTGATAATGGATGTTTTCCTCTTTCTTGAAGATAAAGGCGGTTTGGCCGATGCAAGAAGAGAAAGCCTACAAAGCTTGATAAAGAGAGACAGCGTCAGATGGGTAGTTGCAGACACCAACAAAGATAACATGCTCAATCAAACGGAGTTTGAATATTTCAGACACCCTTGGGAACACGAAACAATGATGCGAGTTACTGCAATGGTATTAAAAATTTTGATCAGTAAGCAAGAAAGTGAGAATATCGTACAGTTTAAAGAATTTCTTTAAACTCTCTTAGCTCTAAAACACAAGAGTCAAACTCGCTTAACTCGAATAACCGTTTGACAACTGTTTTTTATATCCCCTTTCCTTTACAGTTGGTTTACAACATAGTTAAACTAATATCGAAATAATAGCATGCAGCTAATTAATACCAACGAGTAATATAAAATTTGAACTACCGTAATGGTTGACTATACAAATTTATTTAAATAGCATGATAATAATGAATGACCGTATCATACGTAGCCAAAATTTTGGATACACGTTTTTACACAAAATGCAACTAAAGGATCGTACATCTTTTATTCGGCTTCTGTTAATATTTAATGTTAGAGAACTTTTTATGTTTTCTAGAATGGAGCACCAAATCTGTCGACATCTGTACGATACAGTGTTGAATCCATAAACGTTGTATTTTAGTTTCATTTTTGAGAACTGGGGTTGTCGTAACTGATAAGGAAGATCATTTATTGTTGATATATTATATATGAGATTCTAGTGTTGATTCAACTTCAGTCATCGCAAAAACTAGCAATCTCGAACAAATTTTAATTTCCCTTGAGCCGTGGCCAAAAAGGGGTTCAACTATATTTCAGTTCAAAATTGAAGTTTACACTTTGAAATTAGCCAATCATTTTGCAATGTTTTTTATAAACATGTGATAAACGTTCTTCATGTGATTGGTTGAACTCAAATTAAATGCGTTGTGTGATTGGTTGAACAAAAAGTCAATTTAGAGAGATATGAAAGCATACTAATGCAAAACCAAAATTTGCAATAAGTGTTAAGTACAAATTGTCAAAAGTATACAAGGTTTCAAAAATACTTTTTAAGTGAAGTTTAGATCACGAAAGAATTATGCTATTTAATATTGCACTGCATCTACTTACAAAACTGACCAAAAATCAATCAAGGTAACACCCGAAAAATGGAGGGTTACCACGTAATAAAACCAATCAATAAAAATCTAACTTAACAAATTTTCGTTACTTTCCAGGAAGAGCTGGAAGAAGCAGACTTGGATAAAGATGGATTTTTGTCTGTCAAGGAATATTTGGGTGATTATTGATAACTTATTGATAACTTTATTAAGAAAAATACCCCCTGGAAACGTAGGCTTCAAATCTTTGATTGCTTGGTCATATCTATTTTCTCCTAACCAATTGAATAATATTCGCACCTCTTGGAGTTGTTCGTGGAATTGTTCGTTGAGTAACACTCGTGGAATTGTTCGTGGAATAACACTCGTGGAATTATTCGAGTTGAATCTAGACCGTGCCAAATGGCATTTTTCGGCAGCTAAAACATCATGTTAAATTGCCAAAATAAACCCCATTTCTCATTTGCTTGGATAGCCATTTTTCTTACTGTTTCCATATCAACAAGGTTAATCTATTTCAGAATTCAGGAAGTGGCAACATCTTTCGTAATACCAAATAGTTTTACTGGGAACGACTATTGCGTTGTGTTGAAAACTGAAAACATACAGTTGTGGTGATGAGCAAGGGCTTTTGTAACAATAATGAAATTGACGTCTCATTTCTAAGCAACTAGCCATCAATGATGACGAGAATTCTCTCAAGCGAAAAATCAAAAGAAACGAAGCCGTGTTTTGATTTTCTGCTTGAGAGGATTTGCGTTGTCTTGAATGGCTAATCGCTTTCAAATTGGCTCGTCGGTTTCACTATTGTTACAAAATCTGCCCTTGTTATGGCGATGTAAATTCTGAAAGAAACCTTCAGGATCTCCTTGGGGAATTATGTTTGCACAGTTTCAGCTTATCATTTTGAAATTATATTATTATTATTATACACGAGCATACATTTAAAATGATCTTATTTCAGATTCCTTAAAAAATGTAAACTGTAGTTAGAATAGGTTCTTCCAGGGCTCTCTGCATCTGGCTATATCTCTGACATCGTTAAGTTCCGTAATGCTATTTATTTTTAGATGTCGCCGATTCAAATCGTTTTTTATACATGTAAGCAAATTTTCCCTTGGTCTTCCAACGCGTCCAATTAAACGCTTATCAGTCTCAACAGCGAATGTTAGTGCTAATTGAGCTGCTGTATTTTCGTCACTTCTCAAAATATGACCAAGCATACGCTCGATAACTTTGCAACGTTGCGTCTTTTATACAAAGTGTTGTTGTTGATCATTCCTGGATGTTTGATGTTAAGTATCCTTCTGAGATGTCGCCTGTGTGTATCCTTCTGAGAGACGTTGTATACTATGTTCAAACTATAATTTTTGACCCAAAAGCCAATGCCAAATACCTTTATTTCTGACAATTGTACAAAAATTTGACCCTTAATACCTGATGCTTGCTTATGCATACTCAACTGTGTAGTCAAATAGGCACGTGTTGAATTACTGTGTAAAACTTAATTGATGACTTATATACACATTTTGTTCATGAATGATTTGCCCCATTGTTTACCCTTTTTAGAAATTCTCTGTCCAAATATTGAAACTAGGTACCCTATTGTAGGAAACTCTCTCCTAGATACCCAACAGTGTCATATTTCTCAGAGATTCTAGGAACTCACATGTCAGACAAAGTTTAATTGAAGGGAACCCGCCGGGAATTTCTGCAACTGGCATTTCAGGATTCTTGCAGAATCATTCTGGTCAACAAAATTAGGTTCAGCTAAATTGTTGGAACATATGAAAATTGTGTGTGTGAAGCTATATTTTAAAGTTCTTAAAAAAAGTAATTTTGATAGATTTTTGGGAGAATACCACTCCTCGTACCGTCATCTACAGACCGGTTTCGCCCTCATCGTGGGATGGTTACCAGTCCCCTGGGAGCCTCCAATAGCACTGCATACCGGTGCGGCTGTTGGCGCGTGTAATAGACTGTTTTCGTCTCTAATTAAGTATATAATTTTAATATGTTTGTTTATCGTTTTATTTCTAATTTCGAAATCATAATCATTTTTTTTTATGTTATCGTACACAGACAGTTCTCGTTGGAGCCGTTCGAGGGATTGGATTTCAGAAGTACGGCGCAGTGATAAGCCTCGTAGGCTACATGTGTATTGGGACACCATCATACATTATTTTTATTTTCGTTGCTCATTTGAATGTTGCTGGTACGTGATATATTGCCATTTTAGGGCGTATTCTTTTGGTACTTTTTTGCCCTCTCCTGTTTCTCGCAGACTTTGCAGATATAGAAAACGTCGTCTTTTGGGCATCTCTCAGAAATACGGCAGACTTGCGCATTTCTCGGAAAAAGGCTTCTTAACCTTCTGCCTCTGAAGCTGGAAGGTTTCGCAGACTGCGCAGAGATCCTCATTTTCGTTTCGCGAAAGAAAGAAATCGAGATCACTTAACCGAGCTGCCATGACAGTGGAAGCATTCAATTAAATATGGCCAGCTGAATATGGTGCTTTAACCCTTTCACCCCGGGAAGGGCCATATGGCCCATTGACAAACAAAGTAGAATGTCATATTTCCAGGAGGTAAATACAGATATAACTTTACAGATATAAGATATAAAATTCCAGGTACTTCAACACACGTTTATCTCTAGAATTACGGTGATTTGTAAGTGGTACCCCCGGAAAAATAGAATTTAGATGGGATTTTCCTGTTAACTGGAAATAAATCCGGGCATGAAAGGGTTCATTTTTCGATGACTATGGCTTCTCCTAGGAATCAGTTCAATGTTGACGCAAGATTGAGATTATATTATTTTATTTGAGCCAATGAACGCTCAGGAAATGTGGGTAGGTCTCCATCCTGTGCATTTCTTTTTGAAGTGTCCTTGGAAAAGAGGTCGACAAAAAGATGTTGCAGTTGTTTTATTATTCATTTAATGTGCTTAATTTAATTGTTTAAAATTACAGTTGCTGTTTAAATCTCAAAGAAATGAAATATACACAGGTTATTTTTGTTGAATTGCAATATCGATTCTTGGCGTTAACTTTTCATTTCATAATAGTGCTCAAAATCTCATTGAATATAGCAACGCCCATCTCTATCTGAAATGATAGTCGCTAAGGAAGGGGTCACCTTCGGGTCGCCTTCGAGTTGCCTTCGGGTCGCCTTCGGGTCGCCTCCAGCTGCGGTCGACCTACTTACTTAGAGAAGTTAATAGTTTGTAGAAAGATGGAATCTTTGATGGATTTCTTTTTCTTTTCAGGATTCTGGACAGGCATGAGTTTGGGTTTACTTTTTCAAGTACGTATTACCCTATGATACTGGCAAATTTACATTGTGATATCTTTGTTTGCGATCATGTTTTGGCGGACATGTTATGTCTTGCTTATGGCTGAAAGAAGCAACAAAAAAAGATGTCAGTGGTTATAAGACAGTGACTAGCACGTCTTGTTCAGAAGCCACGAATGTTTACATGTTTTGATATCTGATTAATTAATCAAATTTCAGGCAGTTTCTGTTGGAACTCTCTTACACTTTACGAATTGGAAGAAGCAATCAAAAAATGTAAGTGTTTATTTTTGTCATTTTTTTTCTATTATTATACGAAAAACATGCATGCATTTCAAAGGATGTAGATCCGATTGCGTAATATACAGCTATACACGCCTACCTAAGCTTTATCTTCGCGTTATTCTGAGAGCCGAGTCCAGAAACGTCTTCATCCTTCCCCCAATCATCAAATTCCTGTTTCAGTTCAGTATTACACATCGAGCTCCACTTTGAGCTGTGGAGGGTGGTCGCATGCGATTAAGGTGGCTCTGAAGCAATCAGACTACCTTGGCTTGGGTGTAGATTTAAAGATGTTCTTTTGTTCTCCTCTTGGACCTTGTTCCAGTGAGTTACCGTGTGACCGAATGTTTTCTAGACTCTGTTTCATTGGCACACAGTTAGATTTCATAATTCTTGAAGTTTGCTTTTTCTTTATTTTTTACTATCTCATCTTATTCGCTCACTCTGGGCTTATAATATTACAGCAAAAAAACTGGCCTGCTGTGAAAAGAAGTTGTAGTCCCAATTTCAGAGAAGTATTTCAGATTCTCTGTATCTGATTGGTTGAAATCGAACTCACCGCGAAACGTTATCGAAATTGCCAGCACTGAGAAAATTTACTGCAGTTTTTTTTGTCTCCATGAGAAATGTTATCAATTACAACTTCACTGAATATCCTTTTCAATACTAGTGACTAGGTGAGTAGGTGAGTAAGCAAGTACGTTAGTAGGCCGACAACCAGGTTGAAGGCAACCCAAGCCTCCTTTTTCATTTGCAGTCACCAGGGGAGGGTGTCTCTTCTTATTAAGAACTTCTTATCCTAGTTGAGCTGGTACTCGAAACGTAAGTACAGCTGAGTTTGCTATGGGTTTCGTAGTAAGAAGTTCCGACAACTACTGGTCCTGAACCCACGCTCTGACAGAGAGTTTTCCTTCAAAACACAGTGCCTCAACTACTTTGCCAATCGACCCTCAGATTTTCGCTATATTACAGTTTATTTTCTTCTTTACCTGCCTTGCAGACAAAATTTTAAAGCATTTCACTGTGAGTTATTTTCAATTGAAATTAGGCCATCTTCTATATGAAGTAGATCAGGCCAACATTTCACATTGTAATGCTATGAGTCGAAGTTGAGCGGAGAGTGGAGGGTGGAAGAGCAATACTACAAAGATTTAATAAGTCTTACACACAGTACTCTCATCCGATATATTCTGGTTTAATTTAAGTTTTATTCTATAAATTTTCTATTCGTTTGCAGGCAAGAGAAAGATCTGGTGCCGTTGTTGAACCTATGTTATTGGAAGAGGACGTGGAATTTGGGGACGGAGATGAACAAAATAGCAGTTCTTCTTCCAACACGATTTCAAATAGAAAACACCATTCTAATTCTGCAGCACAAAAAGACAATGAGGTTTCTGGTAGCCTTTCTCCAAGAGGTAAGGCATCGATGAGTTATATGCGTTTCTGAGATTTAGAAATATATTAGTGAACCACTGGGCCGGGTACTAGACCAAAAAGATTCCCCCGTGTGCTGGCTATTCTGCGAATTCGGGTAAATGTGAGTGATGTGAAGTGTGATGTGAAGTGTAGAATGTAGCTAATGAAACGCTGCAGCCTTTGTTTTGGATTAGCATGCTTCATTACACTTTATATCTGCCTGATCGACTTGACACGGTCACGGAATGGACTTTCCAAAAATCTAAAAAAAGAATTATTTTTATTCTTGTTTTTTGGGTGCCTTGGGGTCATCGCAGAAGTTTGTGTGATGTCCCTAAATCTAAGTCAATCTTTCAAGAATCTTTCAGCGTTACTTTTACGGCCTGGTAAGGAAGAGAATTTACATAACAGCCCAGAAAACAGCGGAACGTTTTACTCCACCCAGTATTAGGTATTCTATTTAATATACGTACATGGTATATTTGCGAATTTCATTTATTAATCCAGATCAAAAGATTTAAAATTCTTCACACGAAACCAAAAATTCAGATCGCCAAAAACATCCCCGCTATCAAGAATCTTAGGAGAAAAATACAAGAACAATAGGACGATTTGATAAATAATACAGCCAAATAAAGACTACAGCCAAATATCTAGTTTTTTAACAGCAGGGATCTACCGCAAGGTCATGGGTTCGAATCCCACCAAGGTCATACTTGCTGCGAAAGTGTGAGGAGAGCTGCTAACTTTCTGTAACTCCAGGCAAAGGCAAAAGGTATCACGAGGTGTGGTCACATCGAGAGGAAGCGACCGGGGTCGCCCTATAGGGCCCCCCTGCGCCAAGCGCAGAAACCCATACATTGCAACAATAGCAAGTGTATGTGCCTGAAACTGAAAGGTTATGTATATCCCGTATATGTATATGTATATTATGTATATCCTGGAAACAAGTCATCTCGAGACATTCGCGCGCTAGACACGTTAAATACGATAACTCAACTCATCTCAGCCCTATCAAAATCTTAGTTGTGCGCGTGTAATCTTTAAGTTTTATCATTTTTGTAACCTTTTGATTTTCCATGTTTTCAAGCATTACTTATCAAACGTCTGAACATTTTTTGTTTAAACTGGTATAAGATTCCACTTTCTTTACTACCTATTTCCCAGAAAGGCAATACCACTTTACTTAAGGCGTGTACTATATTTTTGGGTCTGGGATTTCAATTCGTTCTGAACATTTTAGCTCCAAGTCTTATATTTGTGGGTAGAATATTAAGAAATAGCATAGAAATGTTATAAAAAATATGTAACAGGCAGCAAAATTGCAGCATAACGTGCACCATAATAATATATTCTTGGGTTTGCGTTGTTGCTTTATTATATTTTTCGTCACCTCAAGATTTCCTCAGACACGCCCCTGCCAACCGAGTTAGATAGCACGCCCCCCCCTGGGACATAATTCAATATGAAACTTTGATTTTCATATTTTGAAATAATGAGATTTTCGGTTTCCGAAAATCTGAGCCTTGCGAGCCCAATAATTATTGTCAACCGAGAATAATTATTGATGAGCATCGGACCGTAAAAATAGTAGGTTATCAAAAATTTGATTCCTCGACTAGTTTGTGCTTGTTTTTCGACTTGTTTGTCGGATACGGATCATGTAAATGTATTTTTAGACTGTATTTTGACTGCACTTCGTGCAACCGAAATTTTGTTACGATTTTCGGAGACCTAAATTTTGCGTTGATGCCTCTTTAAAGAACAGTCAGTTTTGTCAACCAGTACAGTATATTTGATGACTTTTACGGCAATTTAGCATTTCTATCAATGACTAGTATTGTTGGTACCTAATTGGCCCTTATTTCGTGGGAACTAATTTAACGACGGCCCTTCTTGGAGCTCAAATAAAATAGACAAACCCCCAACACCGCTCATTTTTCTATGAGGCATCAAAATAACGCCAATACGGGCTGGCGAAATAGGTACCAACAAGGTGGTATTCATATTTTGTTGTTATTGTATTCTGCAAGAAGAAGCCCTGCGGAATTTTAATTATTGGATACAGTTCATGACAGTCCAATGTTAACTTCAGGGGCGTACAAACGTTTTCAAAAATGGAGAGGCAGGAAGGGAAAGGCCAATTTTTCGTTTCTTTTTGGCACTTAAACAATGTAGTGAAAAGTGAATAGGCGTTAGCCTGCAGGTAAATGGGCCCATTTGGCTACATATTTTACGGAAAATAAGCACTTTTCAGACAAAAATCTTCAAAAGCTGGTGCCCATTTGGCAATATATTTAAACCCAATTTTACACGGGGTCTAGACAGGTACAGAATATCACGGGGGAGGGCTTTAAAGCCCAATACCTAGCGTCAAAGTGGTAAAAGATACAAAGTTGAAACTTGCATCACTGAAAGCCCTATCTTTGGTTAGCCTAATTAGATACTTTTAATTATAAACTTATAACTAAGGTAAACAATAGGGACTAACCAGAAAACCACACCTTCATAGAAATAAAATATTTCTTCTAAAAGTGCCCCATTTTGGATTAGTCCACATCGCAAGTCCAAATTTATTTCAAAAAACACTAAAATGTGACGGATTATAACTAAGTAGTACTTGTGTATGACCATTTTATTGAAATTTGGTTATAATTCCTCTATATTAAGACCTAAATTTATGTTATTATAAATATCTAGTATTAGAAAAAAGTTGCGAAAATAGTTTACATTGAATTGTACACTGTATATTGATTTTATTCATTTTTTTATGCTCTATATATGCTTTCTCAATTTCAAATCTATATTATGACTATCAATTATGTTTTCATGTAAAAATGTTAATTTTATATCATTCATTGTATGAAATATGATGTAATCAAAAGGTATAACACCATACTTTAATAAAAGCAAAACATTATGTGATGTACATCAAAAGATGGACAATCAAAACCTAAATTCATTGGTTTAGGGCCGTAAAACTAAATACATTTGTGATTGGCTTCGAAATATGGCATTGTGGTCACGTGACCGTGAAATTTTCTAAAACAAATTCTCAAATTTTGTAAAAAATTGAATTTTAGGAAATGTTAATAGGATTTTAGTCCCTTGAAAATTATCAAAAAGTACAGTTCAGAGAAATTTTTCAGACAAAAAGGGCCGGTGATGAGAGTTTTTGAAAAAATGATCGAAATATTCAATGAGCTGTACCGTAAAAATTCATTCTCTGCAACTTTCACTTCAGCTCAGTAAAGAGACAAGATGCTGCTGTCGCGAAAAAAATCGGGTTCCCAGACTTCAGTGATCACAGCAACTTTATGTCAGAAGTTCTGACACTGGAGCTTTATAGCAAATTATGCATGCTAAGGACACAAAATGGCTATACATTGAACCATGCCATACAAACAGGAGTTGATAACCCAAGTCATCCTCACACGAGAGACGCTGGATGTGTAGCTGGTGACGAGGTAATGGTAAAGTTTAATAAACTGTTGGTTTCTAATGCAAAAATTTGTAACATAAGCATTTAACGTTTATTCCTATAATTTCGGAAATGGTATGAAAATTACCATTGCCATTTGTGTAATATAATGGATGATGCTGCTAAATGCAACTGCTAAGTTTCCTCAAATAAAAACATAGCTTGTATATTCAAGAATGTAAACAATGTTAACAAATTTATGAAAAACATTTCTGGAACAAAATACTCTGGCTTGCACTCCGTAAATTGGCATCAACGACATCATATTTGTACAAATCTTTATATTTCTTGTAAAACCCCACATTTTTGCTTTCGTTCAAGGAGGTAGATTTATTCAGAAAGAAGTTCAATATATGGTAATTTATTCTAATACTACAGGTTTTAAAAAGAAATTGAATGTCTTAATAGTACAATTCTTCCGAAGGAATCATATGCAGTATTTGCTGAGTTGTTCGACAAGGTAATTCAGCTACGACATGCCGGATATCAACCAAAGGACAAACATACGACAAACATCAATCCTGATAATTTGGTTGGTGGCGACGACTTGGATCCAAATTACGTATTGTCATGTCGGATCAGAACAGGACGGAACATACGTGGATTTTGCATGCCACCATTTTGCACGAGAGCAGAAAGAAGGGCCGTTGAACGTATCATTGTTGATGCTTTAAGTTCATTTGAAGGCCACTATAAAGGTAAAAGATATAAATTAAATAATCAATTAATCAATTTATTGATTTACTCGTTACAGCCATAATTTTCAGTTGCTCGAAGAGCCAAAATTGATAAAATCAAGCAAAATACGAGCAAGAATACCTTTGTCTTTTATCAATTCTAAAATCTCGACAACTGGTCGAAAGAAAAAATTTCAACAATTGTTTATTTGTTCAAAGATACAGTTATTCGTTGAACCGAACATTGTTTTAGACAATAAAATTATGTTGAATTGTTCATTTATATATATAGAGTATATGTTAATATAGAGTATTCACAAAATTATCGAGTTTTTTTGCATAGTCAATTAGAAATTAAGCTGTCAAAATATCAAGAAAAAATAAAGAAAAAGAAAGAATATCATTCGTATTCTAGGGAGATATTATCCGTTACCTAAGATGCCCTTCGACCAACAAGAACAACTTCTAAAAGATCATTTCTTGTTCGATGAGCCTGTTTCACCAATGATGTCGTCCACCAGAATAGCGCGTGATTGGCCAGATGCACGTGGTATTTGGCACAACAATGATAAAAGCTTCTTTATATGGATAAACGAAGAAGACCACGGGCGAATTATTTCAATGGACAAAGGTGGAAATATGAAAAATGTCTTCCATAGATTTTGCAAAGGTATAGAATTGGTTGAAAAAGCAATCAATGTAAATGGAAACAGTTTTATGTGGAATGAACATTTCGGCTATATTTTGACTTGTCCATCAAATTTGGGCACGGGAATGAAAGTAAGTGTTCACACGAAACTACCGTTGCTGAGCAATAACTCATGCTTTGAACCTCTTCTCGATAAACTGAGACTGGAAAGAAGAGAACACGGAGTTGTCAATGCGGAATCAGTTGGTGCTCAAGATATTTCAAATATTGATCGGTTGGGATATACAGAAGTACGTTGATTCCTTTAAAAGCATTTCTGGTGTGGAAATTTTATCACTGTCTCATTGTCTTATTTTGATCAATTCTGTCTTTATCTTAATTCATTTTCGAGAAGGAAGGCACCTTTTTTTCATTGGTGTATTTTCATTTACTGTAGAAAAAGATAGGTTGGAACTGTAGTGAAATACTTTATGCATTAATGCTACATTTACAATAAAAAGGTGAGTTGCATAAAATGTTGCCAAGTGTTCCAAAAACGTTCAAAATATGCAAAGAGGAAAAGCTTTGGAGAGAACACACAAAGGAGCAAAAGACGAGAAAAAGAAGAGTTGCAGGTCGTTATAAAATCTACTGTGTATAGTAAAAGCTGACGTTTACTTTTTGTTCAAGAGAATCCCACCAAAAAACACACAATGTTACCATCGCTTTTTAAGAGTTTTAGAAAACGAAGCAACTTCTAATTTGTAATTACACAGTGTAAAAACAATACAAAATTTTTTCCAGGTCCAGTTGGTTCAAAACTTAATTGATGGCGTAAAATTGCTTATTAGCATTGAGAAAGTGCTGGAAAAGAAAGGAAGCATTCAATCACTCGTTGGTGAAGCAAAACCATACAAAATAGCAACCAAGAAAGAAGAAATTATTGCACCACTTCGTATTGAGCCAGAAAGTGGTTTCCCTGATTTTTCTAAGCATAACAATCTTTTGGCAAAAGTAAGAGTCAGTTTTAAAGTCAAAGTAAAGAAAGTTAAATGTGACTCATCATTCTTTTTTCAGATATGATTATATAAACACTCCCCTCACAAATGTATTGCACCAGCCGGCAAAAAATGGCTGCCAAAGGCGGCTCCTTGCCTAATCAAAATAATTTTCACAACAACAGTGAGACAACTCACGGCCTTCATTATACAACATTTTAGCAGGAAAATATTTGTCATTTTACTGGCTTTTAATTAAGATTAAAATGGAAACGTTATTTTAATGTTTTGATTGAAGAATTCACTGAAACTTTGCAGTAATGCTTCAATATTACTCAATACTTTAATCCTTGATATCTTCATGGAAACCTTTCTCTCAACAAATCGTCTATCATAACAACAACGGTGTCTCTTCCTTTCTACGAAAAATATAAAATTACCATACTCTTGCTTTGAAAAAATTTATCCCTATTTCTTATTCCTATTTCAAAAATTTATCCCTGTGCTTTTTCAAATTGATTTGATTAGGCCAGGAGCTGCCATCGGCAGCCATTTTTTGTTGGCTGGTGCAATACTTGTGTGAGGGGAGTGTACCTGACATTATTATATAATATGTTGACCATATTCACAAACCTTCGTGTTACATCATAATCATAATGGTCAATTCAAACCAGGTTCCAAACAAAGTAAAGCAATTTTAAATTTTCAAGAAATATATTTCACACCTTCGTTTAAAGACATCCAATCAAATGAAAATTAACAAAGAAGAGGATTCCAAGTGATTTGGTCTATTGTGATTTGAAATGTTTGCTTAGTTGTTCGTGATACTAGAATCTTTCAAATATGCAGAGAAATCGGCGAACAAGTTTCACCAGCAGAAAAGTCGGCGAACAAGTAAAATCTCGGGAACCAAAGCCCCCCATTGTGAACCAACAATCCGTTGTGTACTATTTAAAGTGTGATCTGTGCGATGCAGATTATGTCGGTTATACATGCCGACACTTACACCAAAGGATTGAGGAACACAAAGCGTCGGCCATCGGTTGCCATATTAAAGAACAGCATCAGCAACGTCTTTTATTTCATTTAGCTTGAAAATGATGTTAAAACGACATCGAAACGTCGCTCATTATTATCGATTATCAAGTGAAACAAAAATTTCGCAAGGTTGCAAGGTGAACATTTTTTTAATTGAAACATATTCCTTGTGATGACTGCGGCTGCCTGAAGCTGTCTGCAGCGTGTGCTCTGAGGCTGCTCAAAAGTTGAATTTTACGGCACTCACAGCGTCTCTCAGGTAGTCTCAGGCAAATGCCGCATATGGCTAAATAGAAATCATAGAAACCAGCCATTACGCGAATGAATCGTATCGGGATTTCGTTGATTAGGATCAAATCACTGTCCTTCGGTTCTAATATTTTTATTTTGGCGATTGCACGTTATTCTAAATTCTATCATTTTTTCTTATACAAGATTGTTAGAACACATGTCTTGTCATGGTTGCTTCGGGAAGACCTCGATGATAGCATTGACAAGAAATTCTCTCTTATCGATTTGTTGTTTATATTTTGGCGTAGACACCCAGTTATACGTGACATTTGCAAGAAAGGGAAATCAAGATCCATCAGATCCACAGCAAAACAGATCCAGCGCTTTTCGAAAATAACTCTCAAAAATCTAAAGCAAGGTAAGTTTCAAACTTCTTTCACTAATATTTCTTGCAAAGAGCATTCATAGATAAAACACAGATTTTTTGAAAAAATTATACATGGAAACATGAAGTTATACAATGTGTTGTACTTGTTTGGCACAACCGAGTCTTTGTTCTGGTCACATTATTCAATGTGATTCCAAACAATTATTTATTTTGGCGGACGATAATCGTCGAGTTTTTCCAGGAACTTTTCGAATTCATATATTCCATAATTTCAATTGCAATTTCTTAATCCCGGATATTTTTGCGATCGGTTTAGGTCAGACAAAGAGAGAAAGCCCGGACGATAAAATTTCGTTTAAATAACAATTTTTGTTAGAATATATAATTCCAGTATTAATAATTTATTAATTTTATTCTTACAAAATAATTATTTAACAAAATGCTGTTTTTCATTTTGATTGCCATTGCCAATGAGACAATGAGACAAAGTGGATTCAAGTTGTAGGTACGAATTGAGCTTCCAGGTCAACATTGGTAAGCACTTGATAATCACAGGTAGGCCCTCATTCTCTTGTGTTTGCAAAACTGAACGAAGATAGATCTGATGACAGGCATCAATCTCAATATGTAACGAAAGGTCGGTCTTTGCAGATGAAATGTTCAAAGATTGTGTGCCCAGTTGCGTCATTTGACATGACATTATTTGATTGTTCAGCATAAGACATCTGTAGCATGGCAAATGTGTCTTCCGTTGCAAGTGTGTCATGATTGACGTTTTAAGAAATGGGCCAATGAAATTGCGAGCCGTGATTTGTGACGTCTTCGTTGCAAATTTTATGACGGGGGGAAAAGGTCGTTACTTGAAATGTTACTGAGCTGCGTTTTTCCGAACTCTTGTCCTGAAAAGAAGCAAACTATTTTGTGGAAGATACAATGAAACATATTTTTTTGAAAAGTAAGATAAATAATATGGGGGGTCGGAAATAGCGGGAGTTCGAAAATCAAGCAGATTTTTAATTATAGGGTCTTCTCCATAATTTCTCAAACGAGAATCAATGTTC
>JAYJMH010013245.1:0-22297 GCA_036873815.1 Phacellophora camtschatica | reverse complement strand
AATTCTCATCACGTGATAAAAAATCTTTCTATTGTTTATTTTTCTATATATACAAACAACGTCTTTTATTTCATTTAACTTGAAAATGATGTTAAGATGACATCGAAACGTCGCTCATTATTATCGTTAATATTTATAATTAAATATAGGAAAGTACTGTGGAAATTTCCAAGACAAGGTATGCTAGATATAACTCTGATATACTAAATACATAATGGCAACCGTAGCTTGCCTTAGTGTTAAACGCACATAATGTTGAAATGTCAATAGTGGGTATGAAAGGAAATTAAATGTGTTGTAACTGCTTACCATCGAGTAATGTCACCTTCTGGTTATGTCTAAATAACGAATTTTAAACCTTTTTAGATTCAAAAAAAGTAAATGATGGGGTCACTAGGAACCAAATTTTAGCCTCTTTGGATTCAAAAAGTAAATAATGCGGTCATTAGGACTAAACATCTAATGAAGTAGTTCTGCAAGCAACTGTCACAGTGAATTGTAATGATTTGCAATGAAAACAATTTTTGGCATAGTCTCCTTGGTAACTGAGAACGTTTGCTTTTGTTTCAACAAGAGGAGCAATGTTTTTAAAACAGCACGCTGCTATTTTGCAATAAATATTTTTCATGTGGGCGAGCAACCTTGTTTGCTTTCAATCTTGAAATATTGCAAGAAAGTAATTATCAAATATGGTTTATGGAGTTATTCCCGTAAACATATTGGTTAATAAGCGTTTCGAAGGCAGCTATTATGTCACTTCAGAAAAGATATCTACTTAAACTCCATGTGAAATGGATATTTTATGATCCTAACAATACTTTCAAGCTTATATAGTTGAAAACATATGGTATTTCTTCGGTAAGCTTCATTCTCGGCCAGGTTTCAGTTTAAATAATGTATTGAGTTCAAATTTTAGAAAGCAGTGACAATAGAAAAAAAAGCAGACCAAAATCTAGGATTTCGTAAATAGATTCTATTCAAAATGTATAACTAGTAAATAAATTAACAATTTTGGCCAAACAATGTCACTTTGAAGCATAATATGGTGCTTAAGAATTGGAAATGTGAAAATAGATGTCTAAATGAAATAAATTTAGCTAGATTTATTTTAATTTTGAATCTCAATATTAGCTCATATTCGATGAAACCTAAGATGTTTCTCAAAAAAAGGTTTGACAACAAATTCCTTCCAAAGACCTTCTTCTTTCCATTAGATAATACGAACGATACGTTTATACGATTTTCAATAATTATTTAGCTTTTTCAATGCATTTTATTAATGTGTCTATGCATTTTACTGGATGTGTAAATTAATCATGAACACAATTCGTAGACGCAAGAGAGACTATTCTCCCTTATGACTATGTATAATTCCACATTTAACTTAAAACATCCGGTCTTGTCGGCAGCGTAGATGCCGTACTCATATTTCATAAAATATCAAACCTGCTGCGGATATATTATGTGGTTATAATAATTTGTCTCTTGCGTGGATTAAAATATTTCAAATTAAGGCAAATTTGAAGTTGGTGTGAAAATAACTACCATATCTTTGATGCTTTTATAACAAAGGGAAATAATGTAAACGAAAGCGAGGTTTCGAAATTTCAATAAATATTTTTTGCTATTGGCTTAATACCCAAAATTTGTTGTTGATGTCTGCAGTCGCTGGCCATAGCAAAAAGAGAGAGAACTGGTATGGCAACTGGAAAAAGCCCATTCGATTTCCATTTGTTCTCGAAAACGGACAAGGAAAAAGGTTCAGGGACCTATTTCGGGAGCACACATCAAATTTAAAAGTGGCGAGTGCTGACAGTGATTTCGTGACAGTGATGACAGTGAGCCAGTGTTGACAGTGAAGAGAAAGGGTTGCAGCAAGAATTTTAAACTGTAGCAGAAGAAGTAAATCTTCTCAATATCTGTTCACTTTGTTTTAGGCCTATTCTCATGCCGCACGATTCCAAGGAAGCAAATGATTCTCCCATAATGATGGTGTAATGGTTGGTTTGAACGTTTATAAGTTTTAATTATGTATTCTCACGCCGCACGATTCCAAGGAAGCAAATGCTTCCTTCTACTGATGGTTTGATGGTTGTTTTGACTCATTCATTTTGACCATTGTATTACATCACTTTGCAATGATAGCATTTATGTAATGTTTATATGTTGAATGCGTTTTTTAGCAGAATGACGGACAGGTAGAAAAATGTTGAAATCCTTTTCCTCAACTACTTTCTGTACTGTTAAAAAAGCAATGACTTTTTACCATGCTCAAAGCAATGATTTTCACCATGTATCTTTCTTCTCTTCAGATACAGCCTATATTTTTAGTTGTGAAATGTGTAGCAAGAAATGTAAAAGTTAGGGTGCCTTGATGTTTTGCATTCATTTGTTGACCTATACATTAGGATTCAATGCTGCATATGCAGAAAAAGCATCATAGAAAAATACAAATCCCAGAAAAAAGTGTCCTATCCAAAAAGGTTACGCACAGAGAGAAACATTCATCAGCAGGAGGTTTTTCAACCATTGAAGTCTAAATACTTTGTTTATGTACATTGTTGTTATCCATACTAGCTTTATCACCATCTTTTGCAGGGTCTATTGGTAAGATAGGTCGGCTCAGGGTAAGATGAGGAAGGCATAAAATGTGAATAATGAAATAGCATGTTATAAAAATGACTTTAGGTTGTAGCTTTGGAAAGTTCCTCAATAGTTTGTGCCAGTGGCTGGTGGTCACAGTGGTCCAAGCCATTTTACCCCCATCCACTATTCCCCTGGAGGCCCTACAAACACTTACATAGGCAAAGATGAACAATGAAATTTGACTTTGAACATTTCCTCCCTTTATGAATTATCAGTTAGATGCAAATATTTGTATACTGTCTGCTAGAAAAATTGCAACGTGGTGCAGTGAAAACGAGACGGCTGTCAGTGTAGAAAAAACTAAGACTCTCCTTGTCATGACACAGCAAAAACGTTCGAAGCTGAAAAGGAACCAACAAAAGCAGAAAATTGACGTGAAGACCAATAAGCAGCCATTATTTCAGATCCAGCAAGAAAAGCTTCTAGGAGTTGTTCTTGTCCAAGACCTCACATGGAACGATCATTTTAAATGCGTATGTAATACTGTAAGCCGCAATCTTGCTCTATTTCGTAGAATCAAGTCTTTCCTGCTATTTGATACCAGGAAATTGTTGTAGCAAAACTTTATTCAGGTCTACTTTGATCACCGCAGTATGGTTTGGGGGTCTTCTACAAAGATATCCTCGCTGTTGAAACTTCCAAAGAGAGCCCCTAGTTGGTTTTGTGACCTTCCAGGTCGTGAGCATCCAGGACCACTGTTTAAGAATCTTGAGTGGCTGCCCGTTCAACAAAGAATAACCTTTGAAACAGTTTTAGAACAATTTTAGTGCACATATTTTTTTGAATGAGAAACTCATAGATTTGTGCAAATTAAGAAAACTCCAGTATTGGGGGAAGTTATTTGATATATGTTTCCTTTTTTCAAGGCAACTCGAACATTATTTACACATTGTTTATTATTCAGAAGGTACTTGAGTAATGTCTAAATATTTGGATGGCTCAATTAAAGTCTGTTTGAGTTGTTAACGAGGGCACATGACGTAGCCATGAAAAAAATTATTGAACTCCTAAGAAAGTCTGAGTACTAAAAAACATATAATTTTAAGAAATTTTCAGTAGTGTGTCAAAGAATTTCATAACAATATGTGTATTGAAATTGAATTTTGTATTTGTGTAGGTTTTTAAAAATTGTTCTCCAATGCCATGTTACACATTTGACTGAATATGATGTGAAACAAATGTGGTCAAAGCTGTTTTAGGCAGTAACTTTAGGCAATTTTCTTTGTCGTTACTGCACATTTGCACAATATGCTATCAAAGGATATACCTGATGTTGCTCCACATATATCTTGTACATGTGGATGTCCCTGAACCTGAATGGTAAAGACAGTTTCGAGGGGTCTTAATAAATTGTGGGGTATCATCGAAGAACAATATATGTTACCATTTGTTAAAAAATGACTGATTTTAAAATAGGTGACTGCTTCCAACTTTCCACCACTGTTCATCTTAAAGAATCTTCTGTTTGGGAATGACCAATTACCCAGAGATTGTTCAGTTCTAAGATTCCAACAGGTCTGTTGCTATACTCTCGGCAATAAACATTAGTGCATGGATCGCCAAATCATTGACCTCTTCCATGACACCATAGTTGCGTTCTGGGTCCCCCAAACCAATAAAACCAATCAGCTCATTAGACACCCTGTCATAAACTAGGTTTGCCCTAAGCTCCATCTCATCAAAGAGAAGTGCAAAATATTGTTGTTGGACTCTAGGAAAATATTTTTCTGAAAACTAGGAAGACATAGTTATAATCCTGATCTCTACACACTTGGGTATAACAACAATGCACTTTACATCCAGAAAACAATTTCCACCACAGGAAATACAAGAGGTGCCCATGGTTAAAACTGCAGCAAGGGGATATAGTAGGTATGTCTAATAGGTCAAGCAGCCTAGAAGGTCAAAATATGCGCCAAAATGTTTATCAATCGATTCCTCTTGCTTATTCCAACCCCCTACGCATTACACTTTGGCTGTTTCTCCAACCTCTGCCTATTCTAACCCTCCTTCTATCCCGGACACGAGAGCACACTGATAAATTATATTAGGAGATAAAACTGAAGAATTATAAATCCTTATGATAATAATGTCTGAAATAATAAACACAAAACAACAAAAGCAACCTTAAAGTAAATCAAGGGATATAACAGTGGCGAAACACCAGAGGACTGGGTATCTAAAAATAGGTATGGCTATTTCTTCAATCAAATTTGACAAACTGAATGAGCGTAATAGCTCATGTGACTACTTTCAAAGAAAATGTCCCCAGGCCTGCTGGGTTGTATTGACTCCACAGAGTATATTTTTAGAGTGTAGCCCTTTGGTATCCGTTGGTTTACTTTAAGTAACTTTAGATGCCCAATAATGATTAGAAATAATATTAATCAGCTATTTCGTCAGGACCAGTAGATCGTTTAATTTCTTTTCGCAATGCATTCGTCTTTCTCTGACTCTTAAGTACCTTGGCTTTCTGTATTATATATTTGGCATTGGAAAATGCCCTCACTCTTATATAAAGTCTGATAATACTTGTTAATGTATCCAGCCTCACTGATTAACAGAAATTACTTGGCTCAGTATTGCCAACAATAACCTCAAAGTCTGCATTTATTTCAGAATCTTTGAATGACATCAAAGTGATCCTTTTAATGTCAATATGTTTTTTATTTCGTTCTGGGACATGCCTAAATTTTTTCAATAACTTCAATGATCTTTCATATGTAATAAACCGCCACGATTCAAGATACTTACCAAACAAGAGTTATCTGGAGGTGCATTGTCAGTTGATATTGCTCTCTCTCTATTTCTGCCGCTTGGAGAAAGGCCATGTATTGCTGACATTCCAATTTTCTCCATTTATTTGAAATTGTTTGCTTCTCATAAGCATTGTGAAACTTGTACCTTCCTAAGAAATGCATTGCTACTTCTTCAATGAAAGATATGGGTTTTTGGGATGGCTGGCTTGCCCCATCCAATCTATGTTTGAAACTGGCAAAAGTGCTATCAGCTATTTAAGTTGCAATAAAGGTTGATGCAACATGACAATGTTGAGAACATAGAATCTGCATACCGTACTATTATCAGGTAGAATGCAGAATAAAACTTTTCAGAATTCTCATTGTGACTTAGTTTTTAACATGAAATTTTCAGTTATGGTTATTTTGTAAGATTCAATTTCCTTTATGATTGGCTTAGGGAAACAGATGTTTTTTGATGCTGTTTCTGTCGATATTTTCACAATTCTGACTTCCTCAACTGATATAAAATCTTCATCGTTGTTTTCTCCATCTGCAGTGCTTGTGTTATGCCAAACAGTTGGACATTCAGCCCATCAAAGTACACAAGCTTCTCCCTAAATGATACATTTAACTATGAGTGCTCTGAATCCTGGAAGAAAAGCAATGAATTTCCATAAAATTAATTGGTTCAATCAACAATCCAAATCACAATATCAGTATAGGCCTTAGGTATTACAAAAGAAGTGAATTTATGTTAGGTTCTTTTTCTTTTGGTGCTTATTGGACTATTGATTATGCTACTACTACTACTACACTAAAGATCCACTTATTTTTAGCATAAAAGACAGGTAAAATGGCCAAAGGAGGAGAGCCTAAGTAACTTTATAAGCTAAGAAGACTTAGAAATATTATACTTAGGAAGGAGCAAAGTGCCATATTTTTAGTGTATGCTGAACTGTGTAGAAGAGAGCATTCACTAATCTAGGCCGAATCCTGGTATCCAGTCAATGGATAATTTTTACCGAATTCAAACCACGGAATGTAGGAGAACAAAGAAAGAAGAAAGAAGAAAGAAACAAAAGTGTGAATAAATACAAACCTTCCTTTTCCTAAAGCCTGTTGTTTAATAAGTTTAATAAAAACACATTTTTGTAATATGCTAAAAATTACGCTCGGTACTGGAAGTTTCTTTAATTATTCATGATTCGAATACTCAACGATTCTTAAGGGTTTCTTTAAAAGTTTCATAATAATCTTAATGTTTACAATTTGAGCATGTTTGCAATAAAGAATAACAAAGTTTATAAAGTCGTACAGTTGATTAGATTTTACTCAAGTACAGTTCTTTTTCCAAATAATACAATGACAATACAAGTAAAATGAACTGGAACCATTCTATGGATTTCGTCGACTTCAATAAAATGCTTTGTCATTTTGTCCAAGTAGTGAAGTTTTTCTGCCAGTGAGTGTTTACAAAGAAACAAATAAATGAAGACTATGGAAAGGTATACTTTTTATATTCCGATTTGACCGATTGAAACGACATTTGTAGGCTACCTAACCTGGCTTAGATAATAAATGAAAATGGTTTCCGGTAAGATAAAATTATTTTAGTAATGTAGGTGCCTTCTGTTCTTTGTATGAGTCCATCGAGCATTTCATTTATTGCACACCCACGATTTGTAAATTTGATATGTGATGTGTCATTAGAAAAGTTAAAATCTTGCAAGAGAGTGCCTAGAAACTGCATTACACATATTTGCGGAATACTTTCTTTTAGTATTCCGCAAGTTAAAACAGTCTTGATATTTACATTCTGTTCCTTTGAGATAAAATAAAGTGAAAATAAAGTATGATTTTGGCCGAAGAAAATGTTTCTTAAACTTTTTTGTTACAGTAGCACTCAAATTTTCGGAAGTTTCTTGTTTGGTGGTTGAGTTTCTTATAAAGAGTTCCTTCTGGAAAATGCATGTTAAACATCCTGGGGATATGTTATATGGTGATGACAATTTGTCTTTTAGGTCGAATGCAGTTTTGTTTATTAAGACAACTTTAGAGTCAGTGTGACATAGCATATTTTCAAGTTTTTAACATAATTTTGACATACCACGTTCCATGTTTTCTTGATTGGCACAGTCTCATTCGTTTCATCATCACCATCAGCTACGCTTATTCGTCATGTGACAAAGCGAGTCCAATTAGAGTGTTTACATTGACTTTGGCCAGCTCTGTTGTGATTAGCTGGACCCACGTCAGTTTGGGTTTTCCTACAGGTCTTTACACTTTTCTTTGGCTTTGGGCAAGTGCTTGTCGAGCTGGTGTCTCTGCTGGCAGGCGGAGTAGATGCCCTGTCCAGCTTAGCCTTATTTTCTTCATGGCTTCTCTTCAAGGTGATGTATTTGTGTTCTCGTACATTTGGTTCTTTGTTATCTTGTTTGGCGAGCTGACATTTACAATTCTACGTAAGAGTAGTCTCTGGAACACATCCATTTCATTTTCTAGATTTGGTAAGGGTCCACAATTCTGAGTTATACATGAAATTACTTCTCACAAAAAAGTTGAATATTTTCTCTTTCACTTTCACTGTCTTTATCTGTATCTAATAGGCTCCCTCCTGTGTATCAAATACCCACAAGTACCCTCAAGTACCCTCATGCGTATCAAATGCGCAGGTAAAATATAGCTCAGCATGGTGTCATAGCAAATCAAAAAGTAGTGTGTCCTGTTGTTGGGAGCGTCTAAGTTGGCTTCTTACTTGTGAATTATTTTGTACCCGGTCACCCCAAAAGAATGTCCTACATTTGAAAAATTACCAAAATTTGATTTCAAACATTTGACTTTCTGCTAACGTGAGAAGGACCAAATTCATTTCAGAAGCTGCCGCCATTTTGGTAACTTCAACCAATAATGACGTAATTTTGACCTACATAACCTAATTTTGAGCTCTACTTTTCAAAATCTGTATTTTCTATTTTAAGAATATATTTTATTTTTATGCAGCAAATAATATTTTTGCATCATATTTATAACATTTTTAACAATATGAAATTATGGCAACATACAATAACATGATTTATTTATCATAACTTTTATACCATGCACCAAAACCATGTCACTTTTAAACCAGAACAATTATATTATGCTATAAATAATTTGGCCCTTCTTGTGTACGGAAAATTTATTAAAATTAGCTTTATTGGTAACGAACTCAAATTATGGTGATTTTCAAAAGTTAAAATTATTTTTGGGTCACTTTTTTAACAATTTTTTGTAAACAAAGAAAACACATTGCTTTTTAAAATTTCCCTGCCTTTATATTTCGTTATTGGAGGTAGATTGAAGATAAATCATGAAGCCACTCTTGATTGTATGCAGGCAATTTAAAATTATTATGTTCGCTATAATGCAGAGAAAAGAGTTTTTGAAAGATCAATTTAGCCCTTTCTGGAAAAGAAATTGTCTAAACACATACAATAGCCCGAAAATTGAAAATAAGTGCAGGGGCTTCGGCCCAACTATTAGTCACGCATTTCTTTAAATAAGAAACAGTATTACTAGAAACCCAACTCGGCACCAAAAAAAACTTGTAGTATTAGTGGTATATATCTAGCCTACCAACACAATATATTAAAGGCACAGGTGGTGTCCTGTCGTAAATGTAAGAATTCTCTTAAAAAATGATGCCATTTTGAGAAACTATTTATAATATTTATTGGTAGTTATCCTAAAAAGTGATAATGTTTTGTTACTATTTGTGCATCGAGAGTGGAGATGATACTGAAAGTTCAAGTTTGCCTTCAACCTAAAACCAGAGGTTTAGATTTTCGTCTAAACTGTGTCTTTGGATCTCCTAAACCATACCGTTTTATGAAATTCATTTAATGGTGCTTGGAAGCACACTCAGAAATAAATACGAAAACTCTAAATTAAACGCTTATTTATTGACGCAGCCACAAGAAGTAATTTAGCCTTTTTTAGAATTTTTACCCAAAATCTACCAAAATGAAACAGCCATTTTAGTTTAAAAAAGATTTAGTTAAAATCTATGTTTTTGAGGGGGAGGCAAATTTAAAGTTTCAAAATTATTATTCTAACTCATATTTTAATTCTAATGCACTGATATCAACAAGCAAGGTATCTATGTTCAAGTTAACTATCGAGGATAAATTAAAAATTTATTTTTGATATATTCTAGCAAAATTATGGCTTCTAGCCTTGATCAAATCCGTTAACTTTAGGGGACACCCGGTAGATATATGGTTAAAGAGCAAAAGCTATCATTAAATGCGGCCAAAGCTCACTTTATGCATATTTGCTCAAAACCAAAACACAAAGCATCGGAAATTTCAGATGAGAAACAAGGTCTACAGATCCAGGATAAGGAACTCGAGGTTGTTGAAAAGACTATATACCTTGGAGTTCAAATTAACCATTATCTTGACAGAAAGATCATGTAAAAGCTGTCACCACCAAGTTTCCAGAGCTATTGGACTTTTCAAATATTCCAAAAATTTCTTCCAACAGAAACTGTGAAGACATTCTACAGAAGCTCTCATCATCATCATCAGGTCGAGAATTCTCGGATCCGCTTGATGTGTACCCTCCAAACCATTCGATCAGTCATCACTGCAGGAATGTCCTCAAGGCACAGGCCAGTATCATCTACCAGTTGATCTGTGTAAACGCGCAGGGGTCTTCCAATAGATCTTTTTCCGTGTCTGGGGCTCCAGAAGAGGACGCTACTGGCTAGTTCATTTTTGTTCCTCCACAGATGGCCAGCCAATTTCAGTCTCCTTTCTCTAATTGTGACGGAGATCGGGGGTAGGTGTCCGTAGAGGCGTTTATTTGTCATGCGTCTTTTCCAACTTACATCAAGAGCAGCTCGGAGAAGGCGGGTGTAGGTGCCATCTAATAATTTCTCTTGTTGTTTGGTGATTGTCCACGTAGATGAGCCGTATGTGAGGATGGATTCAACAACAGCCTTGAAGATGTTTCTTTTTAGTTTGTCTTGGAGAGAGGACTTCCATATGACATTCAATCCATCGAGAGCTTTCCATGCCTTAGCTTTCCTAATGTCAATGTCTTTCTTGGTCGATTGGATTGTCTCTCTTGACTAATCTTTAATATTTTAATTGCTTTTGCTGTAACTACTATTTACGGCGGCTGTAGTCACATTTTTACAGACAAACCACGGACTTTAGGAATCACAGACAATCGGAATAGGAATTCCGACAAAAAGAATTGCAGACAAACCCATGCATTTTATTGTATCTTACCGTCCATGATTGTTTTTTTTCTCTTTAATATTTTTTCGTTTCTTATGCCCATGCATTTTTATTGAAACCTACAAGCACACAGGAATAAAAAACATCATATGAGTGTTAGGACACACTACAAATTCATTGCTGATGGGAAACTAAAAATCAGAAAATAGGAAACACACCACAATTCCTACAACCTGTGAGCTTGAGCGTGAGAGCTAAGATAAAAAGTAAATTGTTTTTAGTTTTTAACGGGTAGATATTCAAAAGTATAAGACAGTATTTTTATGTACACTTTCAAAAGTAGAAAAAACGAAGAAAAAAATAACAAGAAAAACAACTCAAAATATTGAATGTCAAAAGACAAGGCATTGTAGCCAGGAAATCTAAAGTGGAAATCACTTTGGATTTGGAAAGCGATCTTTAGATTTGAGCAATTATTTCAAATGTCTACGGTAGTTAATTCAACATTTTAATTTAACTTATAATATAAAATATTATGCAAGAGCTACAGCTAGTCGTGTTTGATCCAGCTAGCTGCGTTCCAGGGGTAAATATTCTTAGAATTGTGAAAAATTATGGCCCCTGCTGTGTTTCCGTATATTTATTTTTTAGCTTTATATTAAAGTATAAACATGTTTTTATTTTTTATTTCAGCAAGTTCTGACGAAATATGATGGTATGTAACTGTTTTATCTTCTTAGACGATTAAAATACCTGCGGTATCGATCGCATTTAAGGCTGATAGCACGAGTTTTGCTTTTTCTTAAATCCAGCCAATGTTTCGGAACGTCAAGATTTGCCAAAGAAAATTATTTGTCACTAGGTGAGACGTCTTTGAGGCAATCTGTCCCCCCATTGAAGCAAGGTTTTGGTTGTCGTGGTATTAATGATATTATATGTTTTTGTTATTATATGCTATAAACGTTGTAAACTCTTTGTACTGCTCGCTTACCCGAACAAATGTAATATTTTAGTTTAATGTCCCCAACAGAGTTATTCAAACATCCAGAATGTGATTCTTGCCAGTATTGAGTAATTGATGCTTATAAAACGAGTACTGGTTCAAATTCTTCTTAAAATGTTTACTCTTATACCATGCAACGATTTAATTTTAAACTTGTCGTCTTTGAGGGAACAAATCTCACAGAATGTGCTTGCTTTCATTGTCTGAATCTGAATGCGAGACCAGAAAACTTCTGTTAGTGCTGGAGGACATATTTTAGTAGATAAGGCCAAGATTAGGCATTTATTTTAATATTTCTTCATCGACACTGCACTGTATAATTTGATACATTTCTTCATGGTCCAAAGTACTTCAGTGCATGAACTTTTAGTAGTTTTCAAACAGATTTCCCATTTGTGGTATTTGTGATTTTTTTGGGTGCCTATCTTTACTGTTTATGGATTTCTTGGTATTTATTACTTACACCAAGAAATCTCGCCACAACAAGAACAACTGAACTAGTTTCTGTGAAAATCATGTGAACGCGAACGTGAAGCAGGGTAAGTTCCGTTGGTTGAAAAGCTCTGCTTCCCTTTAGTCGTGTAGAATGCAATTTTTCTATCTAATTTTATTAAATTCATTTATCTGTAAATTTTTTGCATTCTCGAAAAAAAGTGATGACGATGATGTGATTGCTTTACTGAAAAAATGTTGGTATTCTGGGGAAATGAGGGCTGTCAAAATGAAATAGTTCCAATTCTTAAAATTTACAGATTTTCGAATTAATTCAATTCGAAGATTGTTTCTGGAGACTTTTTGGAGTTGCGTGAAAACTTTTCCTTCGTTGTTGTAACCTTTTGATAATAAACCTAAATGGTATTTTAATGATTTTACATCATCATGAACTCTTTTTCAGATATTAGTTTACCAAAATCAGCAACAATTTGTTATACAGCTGCTCTTCTCAAAGCAAGAGCTGTCTCTGATAAGTAAGTTGCTATTATATTTTATTGCTTCTTTGATTCTATTGTTAATAGAACACTTTGTTAATAAAGGCTTTGCTCTGAATGCACAAAATGTCTTATGAGAAGATGCTTAGAAGCTGTAGGCGTATTTTTGTTAAATCAATATATATATATATATATATATATATATATATATATATATTATGGTACTTGCATCAAAATAGTTAAGACACTATATGGAATGTGGAAACGGCTTTTACAGCCAATGATTATTTCCATTGCATTGTACACCTAATTATTCAGCAATTTTGCCAAGTAAAATATCAATCTTTAAGTTGAAGCACCTTCTATTGAAATTAAATAATAGCAGAAATATTAAAACTATGCTTTCGTGCACAACAGCCTTGCAAACTTGTATACTTTTTGAGACATCTTTCCAAAAAATAGCCGATCCAAAATTCGTGTGCTTTGCTATCAAAGGGACAAATCATGTTTTATTAAAAAAGATTATGAACCATGGGGAATGGCAATGTTTGTTTTTAGTTATTCATTTTGATTTGATATATTCATAAAGCAATTCTTGCAAAAATATCAAAGTTGTTAACATTCCACATTGTCATCAGTGTGAATTATTTCTGCCAAAGCTATGTCTCGTTTGCGTTACACCAATACATATTTAAATATTTTACTGGGTGACCCACAAAAGTGTGTCCATGTTTCCAAAGCTGAAGAAATTTTATTTTGGATTATTCTGTTTTTGCTTGAATTTGATACTTGAATTTTAACTTTGGCAAAAACCTATCAAATATTCACTGAGTTATACCTTATCTGTCATTTTTGATACCTTTGAATCGAGATATTTATATTCAAAGTCTAAATTGTTTGTCCCCCTCAAATCTGAGCTTTTTGCAGAATGGCCCACAGAAGATCTTTGATTTGCGGGAATCACCCTGACCCAAATTTGAAACAGTGCACACAGCCTACTGCCAGTTTAAAAACGAGCATCATGATTATTGCCGCATTCAAACATTCACTCTGCCTGTTGCATAACTCATGGATTACTTTGTAGATTTTGGTAACCAATGTAATCAAACTTTCAGTTGAAGCCCCTTATCTCAACATCAAGCAAAATATTATCAAAACCAAAGCTCCGCCATTGAAGCTTTTTAAACTTTGGGGACATTTTTTTGGGCCACCCAGTATTACTTGTTTGCGAATTTCAAAGTAAAACAATTGTATTTCTTTGCAGATTTTCTCCTGAAAACGCTGGTAAAAAAGGTGTTAGTCCGGCAGAAATTAGTGCAATTGAGGCAATACACAGGGCTGTGGAGTTTAATCCTCATGTACCTAAGGTATGTATCTGTATCCATCAACCTGTATCGGTCATTAAATGTGGTGAGGGGAGGGGAGGGGAGGGATGGAAGAGAAATTTAATGGCCTTCAATTTTTTAGAAGCGTGTGAGGGGATCTAAAAATATTTTGCCACTAAAAAAGGAATCCTTCAATAACGGTGACTGATAACGGTGTCTTCAACTATATTAGGAGAGTCTTAAATTTGTGTATGTCAAATCGATTTCTCCTACACCCTCTAGCCATATTTAATGACGAGATTCCTAAAAGACTCTGAAAATAAGATGTTACATTTATCAATAAGAATTCGCTTATTAAATAATCTTTAGGCAGTTTATACGCTACAATTTTTTCAAAAATGTTTTAAACCGTCTGAAACGATTCAAAAAGTATTTTTAAGGAATTTTTTCTCAATGTCATTCTCGTTTCAAGCATTAAGCTGAAATTAAATTTCTGCAAAGATAACCCATTTTTTCTGGCAGATTAGCTTGATAGCCGAACGAAATTGGACTTAGATCTTTGTTTGACATTTCCATGCACAAAACCATTTCACAAAACTATTTGCATTGCGATTATTATTCTCGTTTGGTAATAACATTTTACTTTATAAATACATCAGCATAAAATGCCCTCGCTGCCTTGTTTTCTTTGCTGATGATGACCTACCTAAGCCAGGACAAACCGTTCCATATCTTGTAAACCGTTTCTGTTATCATTTTAAACAGATTTATGTCAACCAAGATTATGTCGAAAATACTGAGCTCATCAAGAACTAAATTTTTCTTTTGCCTTGATCTTCCAATGCTTATATTCTAATCACCGTCATCGCATAAATTACAAAACTGTTTAATGTGAATATATTCTGTTCTTCGTAGTCTTATTTGCTTAAAATAAACCAGCCGTATTTTGATTAGTATAATACCTATCTTGCAGTATCTGTTAGAACAGAAAAGTTTGAGTCTTCCACCAGAGCACATTCTGAAGAGAGGAGACAGCGAAGCGATTGCTTATACATTCTTTCATTTAACGCATTGGAAACGTGTTGATGGGGCATTAAATCTTCTGCATTGTACTTGGGAAGGAAGTATGTATGCAGTACCGTTTATTTATAAATAGCAAATGATTTTATATTGAATGCATACAAATTACTAACGCTACAAATAAGTGAATTTTTACGATCCGAGAAGAAACTTGCTTACTTTAGCCGCTTTAAACCAAACCCAACAAAAATTAATGCATATAATTAACGTTACAAAGAAAAATTGTATTAGAAAACGACGATATTACGAAAATGCAATGCTATGATACGAAATAGACGTGTGTGCACATCGGATGCACATCGGATCGGATTGATACTCCCTGATCCGAGAGTTGGCTTTAATGCTTAACTACAGTCAGATTTGATCCAAAACGCTAAAAGTCCAACCCAATCCAATTAGATCACTATTATTCAAAACCCGACCCGATGCAAGAAAATCCGATAATTTAAGTTAAACATATTTACGTGCATGATCTTAATTGCAAAGAGCAAAGAAATCTTATCAGCTGCAAAATAAAAACGCGAGAAAAGCGCATGTTCTCTTTTGTTTCCAAACATTATTTATCAACGGTTCATTTTTATAGTTTAACCCCTTTGATTTCCACACTTAAACATCATATTGTATTATTTGTATTGTAAGTATCGAATTATATCAATAGCGTAAATGATAAGTTAAAGAGATCAAGTACAAATTACTGAACAGTTTGACGTTTTTTGCAATGACATTCAAACAAAAATAAGTCCGATCCGGTCCGAGCAAAAGAGCACTGCATCTGATCCGATCCGATTCGGATTCACACATCTCTATTACGAAACTACGATGCTACGATATTTAGAAACAATGATATTACGAAACAACAATATTGTTTGATATTGTTTGATAGTCTCGAATTACCTGTTTTGAAATATTTTTTTTTGTTCACAGCATTTCGACTTCTTCCTTATCCTTTGGAAAAAGGACATCTGTTTCATCCGTACCCGGCTTGTACAGAATCTGCCGACAGGGAATTATTGCCGGGTAAGATAACATAAATTTCATGTGGTGTATAAAATGATTAATCCCTAAATATTAGCCTTGCAAGACTTTTACTTTGTCCCAGATTTTACATATATATTTGCTTAACCCTTTCACCCCGGCAAAAGCTATATAGCCCATTGCCAAATAACATAAAACGTCACATTTCCAGGAGGTAAATACAGACATAACTTTACATGAATTTCTAATATTTCAACGTATAAGTTTATACGTAAAGAATGCTAGATCTTCTGTAACCTTTGTTTTCTTTTTGTTAGGATTTTTTTAAGATTTGACGTACGAACGATTTATTTTGCAGCATTCCACGACATTTCAGTGTACCCTCAAAAGGAACTTCCATTCTTCATATTATTTTCTGCAGCGCTTTGTTCTTTTTCTGCTCTCGTTGCACTTTTAACGCATCAGTTTCCAGATCCAATGGCAAGAGCTGCTCACCTGGTAAGTCTATTCGACCTCGAGTATTAAAAACGCAAATGTAGCGGCGATGATATATCCATTTATGTCCAAAAGTTCTTTGCGGCGAAAACGACAAGTTTTACAATTAAGGCATTTTTGGTCTTACAATAAAAGTTTCGAGTCGGTCAATTTTGCTCCTTACAGATCTGCAATTCAACAAGGGAAAATATTTCTCTAAAGGTAAACAAAGCAAACTCTTGTAGTTTGTTTACTAGATTTGAAAAGAAGAAACTGACTGATTTGAAATCGATGACATTTTTTCATCTAGGAACCTGAAACGCTTCAATAGCAGAACACGTTGTCACTGAAAAAGACTTTAAAATATGGATGACAATATCACAGCTGTTACATTTGCGTTTTTAATAATCGAGGTCACAAATTACTCATATGTTATTAGGCTGTTTAATAGATGTGTTTACGAAAAGTTTCATATTCACGTTTTTGCATAATATTTGCAAAACCCGTGTAAGTTTTTTTGGGACACCCGGTAGATTACTAAATTGTTTTGCTAACATATTTCGATTGCAATGTTTGCTTTTGCTGGTTAAAACATAGGCTTTGGGAATCGTCGTGTGTTTTCTACTTAGTAACCTGAATTTTGACTTATATAATGGGTAAACTTATGCGACGCTTTTAAGGTAACCTGAATTTTGACTTATATAATGGGTAAACTTATGCGACGTTTTTTGGGTAACTTGAATTTTGACTTATAAAATGGGTAAACTTATGTGACGCTTTTAGGGTAACCCGAATTTTGACTTATATAATGGGTAAACTTATGCGACGTTTTTTGGGTAACCTGAATTTTGACTTATATAATGGGTAAACTAAAGCGACGTTTTTTGGGTAACCTGAATTTTGACTTATATAATGGGTAAACTTGTGCGACGTTTTTTGGGTAACCTGAATTTTGACTTATATAATGGGTAAACTAATGCGACGTTTTTTGGGTAACCTGAATTTTGACTTATATAATGGGTAAACTTATGCGACGCTTTTAGGGTAACCTTAATTTTGACTTATATAATGGGTAAACTTAAGCGACGTTTTTTGGGTAACCTGAATTTTGACTTATATAAGGGGTAAACAAGGTTTTTTGGGTAACCTGAATTTGACTTGTATAATGGGTAAACTTAAGCGACGTTTTTTGGGCAACCTGAATTTGACTTGTATAATGGGTAAACTTAAGCGACTTTTTTTGGGCAACCTGAATTTGACTTGTATAATGGGTAACCTTATGCAAGTTTTTTAGGTTACTTGAATTTTGACTCGGATAATGGGTAAAACCTTAGCAAGAGTTCATTGGTTTAAACAATTTTGAAACAAAGCAAAAGATATTATGGAAAAAATAAGTCGCAATATTTTGACTCACTATATAATTTTCACAGAAAAATCACAAAGGGTAATGCACAGGCCTTAGGAAAAGTTTTCATTTATTCCCACTTCGATTTCTCTGTTTCTACATTCCGTGTTTTGTGTTCCCCTGTGACTTACAAATTTTATGAATAAATGTAAGACAGGTAGAGCAAGATAATATTCGTGAAATGTTTTCCTTATTTTCATCGAAAGACATGCAAGTCCTTCATCTGTCTTTCATACCTTTAATCTTTGTTAAATTCACTCAGCATTATTTTTTGTGCAATACTAAATTCGCGCACGAAAATTATATCTTACATTAGAATTCAGGAGGCAGAGCTAAGGCAAAATGTTTGAGGTCTGCAAAGAGTCTAAGTGGACTAATTTGCCGACACATTGGAGTGGCCAGGGCGAGGTACTCATGTCAAAAATGTTGCGCGAATTTAATATGGATTAAGGAAATATAATTTTGAAAATAAATCTAAAAAAGTACATGCATTAACAAAAGTAAACACATTTTACGGGGAGCCACACAAGTAGCAATTCATTAATTTGATAATAAATGGTGCCTTTGCCAACACAAGTTTAAAATCTTTACCAAAGAGAAGGTATGGGAGATATTAACCCATGAAAAATCAAATGAAATTGATGCGAAGCATCAGATCAAGACTGTTGAACTGGAGAAAGTAACCACGTACACAAAAAACCTGAAAATAATCCACGAAAAAAATAATCATACATTTGTAATTTTTGTTGCTGTTGCTGTTGCTTAATTGCTGGTCTCTTGTCGTTGTTTCTACTTGTGAATTGTACTTGTGTTATTTGCACCGTTCATAGTGGGGTAACAAGGGCTGTAGGAAAAGGGATTGGTAGATCTTTTAGATATTAAATTTTACAAAACATATCATGGTGTTAATGTTGTTTTTAATATTTTATTGATTGTTCAGTTTTTCTTTCTTTGCGAGCTGAAATGCAACTCAGATAAGTTTGAATTAAGTTTTAAATTGAAAATGGCGTCCCATAACAACTTGCAAAGAAAGCAAACTGAAGAAGCAATTTCGTAATCACAATAACAATGCTGCTGGCACGTGTGTTAATGATTTTATATATGAAATATTTACCGATTTCAAAGTTGTGTATTTGTTTTTAGAGTTTAGAAAATAAGATTTCTCAAATCTAGCAAGATATTTCCCTCTTTTTTTGGGGGGGGGGGGGGGGGGGATGGGATTAGAAAGTAGCAAAAATTTTTTAAAATTTGGCCTTGCCATGTCAAAGAGCTTATATTTCTTGTACGCTTGAATGTTTGTGACCTTGACGTGATTTTATACTAAACCTGGGCAGGGCACACTTCAGTTAGATTTCACTGTCAAAACATGAGAGTAAACCTGAAGGAAATTGGGTCATGTGCTCTGTAGACTTGCTCCAAGTCTATTTCGCTCCGTTAGTCAGTAAAAAAGAAAAGATGCACTCCGGAGGAAAATACCCTGCGAAGAGAAGACCTCAGGAAATGATGTTTTGTCATTTATGTTCTTTTTCGTGTTGTTTTACGAAAAGCGGTTAATGTGCATATATTCTCTCTTTATTTAACACAAATTCTACGTAAAGGTCAGCTCAAGCTTAGAAAAATGACAAAGTTTCCTCCAGGTTAAACGCTTCAATGCAAGCCATTTGAAAACTGAAAATTGGCTTTATTTTGTGAATGGAACAGAATTTTGATCAGTTGTAAGTGAGCAGTTGTCATCGTTTTTCGGTCCATCCTTTTCATCTACATAATGTTTAAATTCAAACTTCATATATTCCAGTTATACTTTAAAGTATATTCTGTACCTTTTTATTGCGCACCTTTATGTTGTCATATTACTGTTAAATATTTCTCTGAGTAAGTTTTTCTTGCATCGCATAGAATGCATATTTTGTATAACTGTGTAATTATTTTTTTGGTAAATAAAATTGCTTGAACTGATGTTAAATTTAAAATTGATCGAGGAAATGATCGAGACTCCTGTGTTTTCTTTTAGATTTTCACGTGGGTATCTTTCCCATTCTCAGTCATGCTACAAAAAGTTGAAGACATTTTTCCAGCTCACATTTGGCATCAACTTACAAGAATATAGAGTATCAAGTAAGGTTGTATCAATTGACTTATTGACAAGTTTTACAGAGCATTTCAAATGAATGTTTTTAATGTTAAGGATTAAAATGCAAGCCATTATTGACAATTAAGTTATTCTTTGTTGGAATGGTAAGAGAGAAAGAGAAAAATAAAGAGGAACAGGTATAAAATATTGTGTTACTTGTGGTCTTGTTTCACTTTGCTTTTTCTTCAATCATTGCTGGTGCCATGGGAACTCGGACGCAAAAATAGTAGTTGCAGACAAGTTTCTACCATATTAATTGAATTATCTTGTTCTCTTCTCTCTGTATTTTCTTTCTGCTGTTTTGTTGTGGTAGGAAATTATCTGCAACTATACTATTTTGGCGTCCGAATTCATATGGTGAGAGACATGGTTCAAATAGAGTTATTTTGTGTTTTTACCAAATTGTCCTTGAAATCGTATGTTAAAATCGTGTTTAAAACTTCCGTGTATGCTCTTATATGTACGGGGTGAGAATGGTCGAGACCGAAAACTTTTATTTTAATTCCTGTAAACAGGAGAATATTAAAGCACTGTTCGCCATTTTCTTAAGGTTTTAAAAAGGCGTGAAAATTCATTTATCGAATAGACTAACTATGCACAGATGTAATTCTAACCATTAAGGTAAGTGAACAAAATATGGCCTAAAAACGATTCTTTCTACCAGCAAAGATACTTCCAACTACCAACAGATTAAATGAAAACATCATTGCCTAAAAATGATACTTCCAATCATCATTGATACTTCTAACTATCAATATATGCTACTTCCAATCATCAAAGATACCTAGTTAACACCCGCTAACTCGATTGCTCGTTAATTCGAACATTCGAAATCTAGAACAGATTTCAATATCCCGTAAGACTTCGAGATAGCAGATGTCAACTGTGCTTCCAACCAGGTACAAAAATCTTTCCCCCTCCCTACGCTCCCCTGAATATTGTATCCTCTTCCACCTAAATGTTGCCAACACCCCCTCCTTACGAGTGTCAGCCTTGTTTGTAACAGTATAAAAGACACTGCGAAAAAAGGATTACCAGGAAGCGAAGAAAGCACATCAACAGGTAGGTGTGGAAAATATTTTTATGAATTAAATACTGTTGGCTTTTTAAACATATTCTTGGGGTAGTATCCGGTGAATCAAAAGAAAACAACTGATTTGGGGACAAAGGTAGTAAAGCCATTATGAAAAATAAGGAAAAATTGTGACAGATAAGAGACCAAATTTTAAATGAGATATACCCGCTCATGAAAATGATGAAGCTTATTCTTTAGTTGCTTAATGTTGTTTTTCTTTGCGATCAAATCTCGATGTTTATCAATAAACAATTCGTTTTAACGCAATTTTCTTTATAAGAAACACTGTCTATAAGAAGCTAAACTCGCCAAAAATTAAGAAACTGTTGTGCAGAAAACGGCTTAAGCTATCCAACTGCAGAAATTGCATGAAACCTTACCTCAGAGGTCCATCGACCCGCTCATACCTGCATTCAATGTTATTCTACGAAATTCCTTGTCCCTAAGAATTTAAAGAAGGATGGCTCATATAAGAATCTCTTAAGAACCTTTTAGTACCAAAACCGTCCAAGATTTTGAGAATCTAAGTATTGTGCCCAAAGCCAAGTTTCTTAACGGTATGTGTATAGATTTTTCCGAAGAAGGCTTGACAGCCGAAACGCGTCGGGACGGTAAAAGAAGTAAAGAAATATCAAGATCATCCCTCTGTTCGTCTTTCTCTCTATATATATATATATATATATATTTGGTATGTAGATTAACTAATGTATTGGTAGAAAAATCGATGACAAAAACACACAAGGATAAATAGCACACTGAGACCTTTCGGGCTCATGCCTTCTTCATGTGACTGTAAAATGATCAAAAATCATTAAAAATGAAGTAATACGCAACTGGAGAGTATATACCGGGTGACCCAAAAATATTCCGGAATGTATATACCGGGATCCATCGTTTATATACCTGCTATATATACATAAGAGGTATACTTTGATCTTTTTTTTTTTTTTTTGATTTTTCACATTTGATAAAACAAGTAATTTGTTCAGTGCCTTTTAGTGCCTAACTTACGTTTCGGCCTGGCTGCGGCAGGCCTCAACTCCAGCGCTGCGCTTACTAGAGGGTAGCAGGGTTCGGGATTTTAAGAAAAATGATCATGATACTTCGTATAAAAAATGAAATATCCAATACAACATCACACACTATCTATTTAAGATATTTCTCGTTAATTTTTCGTTCTTGAAAATATTTTTTCCATGCACCTATACCTGTCCTGTATGAGAAAATGTTGCAATCTCCTAGAGTAAAGGTAATTGGCTTTCTTTCATTTCTCCACATTCCAACTTTC
>JAYJMH010013234.1:0-22299 GCA_036873815.1 Phacellophora camtschatica | reverse complement strand
TGCTGATTATCTCGAAAATTCCGAAAACAGGGTGGGCAAATTGCCCACCATGCCCCCGACCACTGCACCCTATTTGCCAAATTCAGATCGCAGTTCACAGTTCACAGTTGTTCAAAATATAAAGAAATTCTTACGTTAAATCCAAAAACCAAATATTCTAGTGAGAATTTTAATTTCAAACTGAATCTAGTATGGTATCCATTTGTTAGAATGTAAGATTGTTATTGTAAAATTTTATATGAATAAAAAAAAAATTGTTTTTAATTGCTTTAAAGGTCTTTTCTTATTTTAAAACCTTGTAAAAGTTGGATTGTTGATTTTGGTAAAGAATCCTGACACACTTTTGAGGTGCAATGGTTTTGTGACCCTATGTGTGAAATGTCATTGAAATTGATTGATCCGTTAGATATGCAAAGGTTTTTAACACTGTTGTCCCCAAATCCTGTTCTGAGAAATAATTCTAACGAAAAATGACGATCAAATGGCGCGAAAAGCGATTAACCATCTGTGTGCAAATAAGAACAACCAGAAGTCAAGCAAAACGTGCGCTTGTTTTCTCAAATCCTCAAGTTTGTCAACCAAAGCGTTTAAAGGAGACCCACCCTAAAGTATGCAAATAACATTTAAGGTGAAGTGAGCCTGGCTTTTTTCTTTGTAAAACATGTGAACTTTGAAATTAAATAAGAGAAACATGTAATCCAATGACTGAACTAACGAGATATGATAAAACCCAAAATTGAATTCTTTTTGCTTAAAGGGCTACAGTAACCTTAAGGCAAATAAGATTGTTGAAAATGTTTATCTTTGTCTCCAGTAAAAAATTCTATTATACCATTATTCAGCACTGCAAAGATAAGTATTTCTTCATTTGCATTTAAGATAGAAGTTTGTTTGCTATTATAAGAGTGAGATTTTTTGAGTGAGACCTTTTCATGATTGATTCTTTTTTGTTTTTAACACTGTATACTGTATACAGTATTTTCTCTTTCTGGTTTCTTTTTATTGAAAAGTTTACTTCATTTTAACTGGCTCACAAATTTGAGATGATTAATCCAAAAATTTAAAAAGGCACAACTTTATGGCTTTAGTGAAAAAAATTGAACTTTGTTTTGGCTTGTTGGTGATTTACAATTTGAAAATAGCACGATAATTAATAAGGCTGTGCAATTTAAATAATGTTATCCAATGAAAAGATAATATTACTTCAAAATTCCAAAGTTTTTCTTTTCGTGCAGCAAAGTTGGTTCTTATGGGTATGGTGGAAAATATGGCGTGGAAACGGACAGAGTAGATAAAGTAAGGGAACTTTTTAAATATGTTGAAATGTGAAGAAAATAAAAATAAAATGGTGGATTGTTTTATTGTGTTCATCATTATTTATCTCTTCGTCCCTGCTGGGACATAAGGCCCGCAATCATACAGCCGTCTCTGACTTGCTTCACACGCCAATCCCTTCACAGAGGAGGCTCTCTTGTCCTTTCGAGCATTTCTCTTGACATCTCTATCTTTGATCTTGTATATACTCTTCTTTTGCACGTTCTGTCAGTCTGGGGGACTTTGTTCTTAGCAGTTTGTTTTTGGATTTCTCCTTTCATCAATTTTCCTCCATGTCTCAGACGTTATCCATTGCTTATCTTGCTTCTTTCTAAAGCGTATGACACTGTCTACTGCTTCTTTATTAACTTTTGTGACTTTACCAATGGCTGTTTCTACAATGTCCTAGTGTTCCCTAACTTTATTTGCAAGTGCATTGAATCGATTTCTACTCAATGGTAATCTCTCTTTTGACTTCTGGTGCATGAAGCTTGTTCAGGACTTCGGGGACTGCACGTTGCAGTTGCTGATACCAGTCGACATTGTCATCCTGGTAGGGGCGTAGCACTGCATGATGGTCAGTTTGCAGTATTGGGAGGCAAACCTTGCTTTGAGTAGTCTACCACTAGTGTGTTCCCATTCCATAAGAAATTTGGCTGTTTGATTTTTTGCAATAAGAGCTAAACCACTGGAGTGAGCATCGTATTTTCCAGAAAAGTGGGTAGTAGAGACATTACTTGTAACTTTACGTCATGAACCAGTCCATCTGCACTCGCTCACACCGAGGATTGCCGACTTGTGTTGTCTTTGAAGTTTCAAACTTAGCACATAAATTCCATAGTCCAAGACGGATCGTGGTTTGGATGCTAGAAATTTCCGGTTCAAATTCATGACTTCCCGAGACTGGCTTTCATCTAGAGCTGTCATACTGCAAAACATTTGGCTAGAGTTTCCTATTGGACCCCTGATTCTTGTAGGTATTGTTGTTGTAGCTTCTCGTCTGATCTCTTCTCCTCTGTATCCTGCCTTGCTTGGTCAGACTTGCCGGGAGCTTTAGCTCCAGCCCTTATAGCTTACAAGAATCTTGAGGTACGTCCTTGAGTCCACCCCCCCCCCCCCCCGCCCACCACCACGTCAAGGCAGCAGCAGACTAGAGGTGCACACAATTATTTTTACTACATTTTATTTACAATTTATGTACGGTAATGCAATGTCACTAAGATTTTAACTTTGATACATACCAGGTAGTTATTTCTTAGGTATCTACAGACTATTCTTATAAAGGCACAACTGAAAAGCATGCATCCCAGAAAGGTACTGTAATTGTAGTCAATTAAGATTTTATTTTTAAGTTGTCTTTATAAAATTTAGAGGGTGAATAAAACACGTTACACGTTTATTGATTTATAAAAGTTTGAAGAAACAATCAAATTATGTTATGGATTACTTGCGGAATTTTATTTGGTGAAAAAAGGTGCTCTGAACGTGTTCTGGTACCGTGCTAAGTGGTATTCTACTGCAACAAAGCAGTTTTACAGAGGTTGAAAGTTTGCGCACAAGTTATTTTGTTCAGATTACGTTACCAAGATTCCCTGAAATATGAATAAAACTTAGAACAAAGCTGGTCAGTGTGCGTACTTCGGCTATCAACGTACATCAGGAGAGGTAAATTAAAAGTTTTGACTAACTAATTGATATAATTGTGAACTCAGTGTCACCTCTCTGTTTTTATAATTTATATAATTTTATTCAATTTATATGTTCACCAATATTTTGCTAAGCAAGCTATGCAGTTGTTGTGATTCTAAAGAATACATTATAAAGAACCTGCCAATAAGAAACTGACTTGTAAGAAAACATAATAGATATATATTTATATTGATTTTATGATTGTACATTGTACATAATTATACATGATAGTTTTATCACCCACAGATTATTCTACTGGCTTTGGTGGAAAATTTGGTGTCCAGACAGATCGAGTTGATAAAGTAAAATACTTTTGATATTTAAACTTAAAATAGTTTAGTAATTATTTCATTTTGAAATTGAACTTTATTTTTTATTAGAAATTTGAAGGAAAAAAGTTCAGTGTTTTTGTTTGATGGAGTCGAGTTACGTTATCAACGGTATTTTATCGTTATCATATTTCTCATTAATGTTTATATTTTTACATTGTGCCAAAATAATAATATATTTACCAAGCATATTATTATATATTACAAATTATTACCGTATGTCAAGTAATTGTTTATTGATGTGCAAAACGGAAACTTACAGATTTACTTTAAAGCTTTGCCAAGAAGTTTTACTGTGTGCGCAAATATTTATACGAAATTTAGACAATTAAAATTCAATTTCTGTTTACCTGTGTGCGTACTGTTTTGTATTGCAATTTTGTAGACCTTTAGATTCAGATAATATATATATATATATATAACGAAAATATAAATTTATAATTATTGGATATCATACATATTATTTATTATTAAAAACCATTTTAGTCTGCTGTTGGGTTTGATTATGAAGGAAAAACAGACAAGCATGCATCACAAAAAGGTAATTTGTCATATGTTATGATATGTTTTTTTTAAAACATTAAATATTTATTTTTTTGTTGAACTAGCAAATAAATTTTTTTGGTATAATACGATGATTTTAATTTGAAGTTTAAAACTTTCTTAAAATTGATTCTGTCTACCGTATCCAATTTTAGTTTGTTTTGTTTTTTTGAATTTGATTCAGAAGTTAATGAATTCAATTAATTATTTGTAAACAGATTATTCAACTGGATTTGGTGGAAAGTTTGGAGTTCAAACGGATCGACAAGACAAAGTATTAAATTTTGTATACCTATACACCTATATAATTTTGTATAATTACATTTTACAACATATATATACGATAATTAATAAAACGAATGATTAATGATATATCCGAGTCAAACTCTTGCATTTCCACATGTACTTTTCCGAAGCACGTTTTTAATGTGGAAAAACATCGTTGTCTAAAAGAACTATTTTTCAAATTTTACTTTATGAGTTTAATCCAAAGTTTCTTGTGCTCTATGATTGCAATTTTAAAGGTAACAACTGATGCTGTCAAAGGCCTTTCAGAAATATACGAGCGCGAGGACCGAATGTAGGTGCTTGTTCATCATGCCGTCAATTATTCTGTGTAGGCCGAGGATCTGAGTTATCATTGAAGTCCTAAGTCTGAAGCAATCCTAGTTTTGCCTTAACAGTAGATCTTTGGGTGCACGTGACTCAATATCATTCTGTTCATGAGTTTGGTGAATATTGGCGTGAGCCACTGTAGTCTCCAGTTTGGCTGAAATCACCAGATTTTGGTATCAGAATGATATTCATCACGGAGTGCTGGTCTAGTTGTTGCTGTTTGCAATGATGTTATTGTAGAAATCCAGAAAAATGCTGTTGTCAAATATAAAAGATGGAACAACATAACATACATTTATCAACGCAAAACTAATTCTTTCACTATGACTGCCACTATTACAGCCATTCTTTCACTATGACAGCCACTATGACAGCCATTCTTTCACTATGACAGCCATTCTTTCACTATGACAGCCACTATGACAGCCATTCTTTCACTATGACAGCCATTCTTTTACTATGACAGCCACTATTACAGCCATTCTTTTACTATGACAGCCATTCTTTCACTAGACAGCCATTCTTTCATTGTGACAGCCACTATGCCACCAAACATATAAAAAACGATCACTCGCGAAAAATCAAGTCAATGCAAGTTGCAAGCTCTGAAAGCAATGCAAGCTCTAAAAAGATCAACTCAATTGCGCAATGCAAGCTTCGGTTACAACCAGTTGATACTTTTAAAATTGAAAACGGCACCATGTTGAAAATAGTCAGATTTTAGATAAAAATAAAAATATCGTGTATTTTTTAACCTGCAATATGTGCCAGAGAAAAACAAACTATATTGGAGATGCTGTGAATTTGCTCCTGCGCACGAACAAGCACATTTTGGAACGTTGCACGAAAGTATCCTCCTGCATGTTCCCAAGACATAACATAAACATAAAAACTATTCATGTTTTTGATTGACCTGAAATCATTTATTTGACTGTTATAAACACATTTTAACGCCTGACATGTAACTTTAAACATATAATCAACTCTGAAAGCAATAATCCATTTAACGGAAATATCTATCTGTCTTGTGATAGTAACTTTAGAAAAATCATTTGTAAGATCATTATTAATAACTCACACTCTGACGAGGACACAGGTCCGAAAGGATTAAGTGTGCTAAATAAAATTATATATAAGTACGCTTAAATATTAATTAAGTATAAGTAAATATAATTAAATTTAAATATCATTACATAAACTTAAATTTCAAATCTTGCCTCTATCATTGTTTACTCAAGGCAAAAGCAATAGTTTTTAGATGCATCATTGCTTTTACTATAAATATTCATCCACAGTAATTTGTAGTATCGTTTGTCAACTTTGCTGTTTGGATGCCAACCCCTATGGATTATATATATATACATGTGCACATATTTATATATATTTATTGGTATATTATTTAGACTGCAGTTGGATATGAAAGTAAAGTTGAGCTTTCAAAGCACGAGTCCCAGCAAGGTATACTTTCGCTTGCTCTCTGTTGTAATTCACAAATCAAATCACCAGTATATAAAAATATTTTTACACAAAGCTACAAGTTTAGTAACTTAGCATCCAAAATTTTACTTATTTTTTTCATTACCAGTTTTAAAATTTGTTAAAATTTGTTAATTTATTAATATTGAAGTGCCATTTTAAAATGATGATCACGAGTGTTAAATAACATTATATGTATAAAATCAGAGAATACAAGATGACATTATTCAAATCCCTTTAGGTATACATGCTCTTAAATTTTTCAAATTCCTTTGCTTGTTAGGTTTTTACAAAGTCTTGAAGATATCTTTTTGAATTTTCATCAACGTTTTCATTCTGTTGTCATTTTTCAGATTACTCAAAGGGATTTGGAGGCAAGTATGGTGTTCAAAAGGATAGAGTTGACAAGGTGAAGATATAGTAGTTTGAGATTTGACGTAAAAACTGTCTTTTGAATGATTTTTTTAAATGTTAATTCTTTTTTTCAACTTTTTTCAAAATATTAAATATTTTTAGATTTTGTTTTTATTGAGATAGAGGAGGAACACATTTCTAAATTTCATTGTTTTGTTCTAGACTGCTTTTGGATATGAAGATCACGAAAATTTAGCCATTCATGATTCACAAAAAGGTGAATGGAAGCAAAACTTTATTTTGTTTATGATTACTGGAAGTAATATTGTAACTGATTTTATGTTTGAATTACATCCCTTTAATTATAGCTATTATATATAGTTCTATTTGTTCTCTATGTGTTTGTAATTAATTTGTTTTTGTAATTAATTTGCAGATCACTCTAAAGGATTTGGAGGAAAATATGGAGTACAAACAGATCACCAAGATAAGGTAACTTTTATTTAAATTGAAAAATGTCTATTCATAACAAAATTGTTGTCAAGTTTTGTAGTTTCGCTATTTTCATTTAAAATGTTTTAATAAGTTTGTTTGGTTTGCAATTTTATCAAGCCAACCAAACTTTTTGTATAACTTTTCAATGTTTTACTAACAATAATGTTTAACATTTTACCAAAACTTCCATTCACTGTTTTTCTGTTGTGTATATATTTGTTTTGTTATTTTTATTTCTTTCACTATTTTTCAATAGTCTGCTCTTGGTTTTGAACATCACGAGAAACTTTCGGAACATGATTCACAAAGAGGTGATTATAAATTGATTCATCATTAAGGATAAACGAGAATTTTGCAATATATATGTGCCAGTAATCTACTGAGCTTTGTTGATTGAAGACTTATATGAATATGACATTTGTAGTTTTCGTGACTGTAGTTTTCGTGACTGTAGTTTGCTGTTTACATCAAGAGGTCATAAACCTCTTCTCTTTTTGTTTAATTACTTTACAAGTTCGTAAGTTTTCTTTTGCCTTTGGTTTATTTATTAGTTTTATTTGGGTTTATTAACCCTAAACGATATATGTATATATTTTCATTTGCTGAATTATATATATATTAAATATCGTTGTTTTTGATTGCTACTAATATATAGAATATTTTGATAATATATTTTGCAGATCATTCTAAAGGCTTTGGAGGCAAGTATGGTGTGCAAACAGATCACCAAGATAAGGTAAGCTGAAATTTAGTTCGAATCGTATAAGAAGAGATTATAAGAAAATGTTATGTTTGTTGTAATAATGTAATGTTATTAACAAATCTTGTAAAATATTTATGGAAACATTTACGTAACTGCTATTTGTTTATTTCAATATATATCTATATATATATACATTTATACCGGGTGTCCCAAAGATTGCATCACCGTTTTGTTAAAAATGTCAAAATAGTACAACAGTAAGCAATCAAGGCAATGCATATTCGTAATATAGAATAATTAACCTAAGTTTTTCTCCAAATGTCTCCAAAGTCAATTGTAAACTGGGTGACCCAAAAAATACGTTGGATTTTTGCCTGCTTATATTTTGGTTAAACAGTAAGCAATTTAAATATTTGTGGATATTGTGGATAGATATAAGGTCAACTTAGATTAAGAAATTTACTTGACTAAAATCGGTTATGCCATTTTAATTTAAAATTTAAAGCCAGAAGTGATTTTGTTGGAAAGGAAGAACAAAAGAACTTTGGAGAAACTGGTCTGCCTTTTAATGATTTATTGTTACAATGGAGGTTTGCTGTTGTCCTGGTAGAAAAGAATAATGTAGGATAAAATTTGGACCACTTTTCTCCTGGAATTAGCGGCTGCTCTGTGAAGGTTACTTTTTAAATAATTGCTCATAACAGAGTGACAGAATTGTTAATTTTAACAAATTTTTAAAAAGTACTAATTTGACCTTTGATCTATCATATACACGTAGAAATGCCAAAAATGGATGGCTCTTCTTAAACTTCTAAACCGGCAAACGTACCACGTGTTTTTTAGGTCACCCGGTATATATTCATCAAGATATGGAAATCAAAAGCTCGAAATTATGTTAGTACGAAAACCAGAAGCATCTGCATATTATCAACATTTTGTTTCATTAAAATAATTTAAAGTTAATTTTTGTTTCATTAAATTAATAAAAAGTTAATTTTTCAAGGATTTACTAAAGTGAAATTGGATGCCGAGATTTTCAAATATTCTAAAGTATTAATTGGATTATAGAGTTTTAGATATAAACGTTTAGAGATACTTAAAGACCTGTTTTAATTTTTAAAATATTTGCGTTATTTATTTAGGCTGCTTTAGGATATGATCATCAGGAACAACTTGCAAGTCATGACTCTCAACGAGGTATCTACTACTTTATATTTACATTTGTCATGACTCTCCACGAGGTATCTACTACTTTATATTTACATTTGTCATGACTCTCAACGAGGTATCTACTACTTTATATTTACATTTGTCATGACTCTCAACGAGGCATCTACTACTTTATATTTACATTTGTCACGACTCTCCACGAGGTATCTACTACTTTATATTTACATTTGTCATGACTCTCCACGAGGTCTCTACTACTTTATATTTACATTTGTCATGACTCTGCACGAGGTATCTACTACTTTATATTTACATTTGTCACGACTCTGCACGAGGTATCTACTATTTTATATTTACATTTGTCATGACTCTCCACGAGGTATCTACTACTTTATATTTACATTTGTCACGACTCTGCACGAGGTATCTACTACTTTATATTTAAATTTTTCATGACATGATCCTAAACAGGTTTGTCAAATTTAAATAATCGTCCAGGTTCAGCATACATACAGGGTGACCCTAAAAAACAATCGCCTTTTGCAGGGCTTCAGCTTGAAATATCTGATGCTACACATTTGAAATTGTACTCAAAAGACGTGCGAAAGGCAACTTTAGAGTTTGGGATATCACGCAGTCATCTGCTACCACATCCAAACCTGGAAATTAGATTACCCTTATTCGCAGAGCTTTCAAGTCGATTTAAAGAAACTCTATTCATTTCAAGTCCATGTTTTGACATTAAAACAACCTACTTGCTTCTATATCAACTTTGCTCAGCATCTCTTCAAATTTTAAACTCGCAAGCTGCCATAAAAGCAAGCATGCTGTTTTCAATTCAAAACATGGACTGAAAGTAAATTATGTTTCTTCGAATTAAAAGCTCATGGACTATTTTAATTTTACGTTTTGAATTGGTAAGCGTGATCCCAGATGACTGACTATGTCTGGATTTGATGATATTCCAAATTCTTAGTTTACCCTTCAGAGGTCGTTTTGTGCAAAATGTGAGATTTGTGGTCTCACGGAATTTGAGCTACAGCCCTTCAAACCGAGAAGGCTTTGGAGTCATCCGGTATACTTCCTCCGGTATACTTCCTCCGGTCTACTTCATCTGGTATACTTCCTCCGGTATACTTCCTTGTGTTTTTCTAGATCATTCCAAAGGCTTTGGAGGCAAATATGGTGTCCAAAAAGACAGCCAAGACAAGGTATGTCATCTTTCTTCGGGTTTCTATTATAAATAAAATGATTTTCTTTTCTCCGTGAAACTTGGGTTTGATGTTTTACTGCTATACAATAATTTGTACACATGTAAACCTTTGCAAGTTTAAATTTTGAGCCAGACATTGTGATTTCAGTCTGCTGTTGGTTATGAAGATCAAGAAAGTCTTAGCAAACATGCTTCTCAACAAGGTATTATGTAACTTTTTTGTTATTGTGTAAAATATTAATTTTTAACAAAGCTGAAATTGTTTTTATTTCTAAAAGCAGAGTGGCAAAAGTATTGCTGCTAATCGACATCAATCGTGCCGAAGAGATATGATTGGCGTTTCTGATACTTTTAACGATTTTGTTGTTTGCGCGATTTACCGATTTTCTCGCTCAGTTTTAAAGAAATATCTGAAAAGTATTGACTGTAGAAACATTGTAATGAGTTGGGACTCATGTATATATATTTTAAGGTATTTTTCCAATTATTTTTACATTTGTTTGTTCACAAGGAAATTATTGGCTTTTTTATAGATTACTCACAGGGTTTTGGGGGAAAATATGGTGTTCAGGAAGATAGGAAAGACAAGGCAAGTAGTTGTTTAAACCAGAAATTTTTGATATACTCTCTATATATTTTGGGGATATATGAATATGTATAAATATGCGCTTTATTTATGAATTGGTTTTAAACTTGTTGTGTCTACTTTTTATTCGTTGTGTGTTTATTCATAAAGTTTACTCATTTTTATTTTTCGCTGCTCAGGATTGCTACCTAAATCTAATAACATGGGTTACAACATTTTGGAATTAAGTGCGAGTTAATTTTTACTGAATCATTTTACTGTTCATATAGTTCATATTTGTTTTTGTGTTAGTCTGCTGGTACCTTCGAAGACATGACGGGGGTTTCTTCAAGTTATCAACCAGACAGACCTCGTGGTAGTTCTGGCTCTGCTAGTACTTTGAAGGCAAGATTTGAAAATATTGCAAAAGCAGACGAAGAGGTACTTTTTGAGAAATGAAATTATTGTGAAATGAAATTTACAATCTAACGAAATTCTGGGACATATATTTCTCTATTTTGCATGTTTTAAGCACAAAAATTGATTTGTTTTTGGAAATTTATATTTTTTTATTTGTTATTTTATTGATTTTTCTCAATGAGTTGTTGTTTGTTGCAAATGATAATAATCACGAATGTGACACAAAATAGAAATAATTTTATGATATTTTGAGTATGTAGCAAGTGATTTTATATTGTCTTAAATTTTTATTGTATGTTTGTTGATGCTTGTTTGCTTTGGTTCTCAGTCTGGCTTCATTCAGGAAATTCTCATTTTGGTTTTTTGACATAGGAGAACAGGAAGCGAGCTGAGGAAGAGAGAAAGAGAAGAGATGTAAGGGAGAAAAATGAAAAGGAAGCTGCAAAAAGAAATCAAGAAAAATTGGATGCTGATGCCGCAATACGGAACGAAGAAATTGATCGCATTGAGGTTTCTTATTTTATTGTTTATTTTTTGTAAAAATGTTTCACCCTTCTTTAATTAATTGGTTAATTTTTAAATCATTGTGAATGGCAGAAACTAAAAAAGTTATTTCCATATTGAGGTTGAATGGTATATTGGATGCTGACCCAACCCGAACCCAAGATTTTGATAATCATATGCTGAAAGTGAGATTAAAGTTACACGTTTTTAAAGGTATTTTTTTTGTAACAGCGCGAAGACGAAAGTGAAAAAACGGAACAAGACAGTGCTTACGAACAAGTTGGTGCTGCAGATGTGCCCGTGGAGACACCCGCAGAAATACCCGCAGAAACGCCAGCAGATCAGGTTTGTATTATTATTTATAGCGTCGTTAGTGCTGGTATTTGGAATGGAATGAGGAACCAGGAATATCGCTGTAATTTAAGTTGGATGTGTATTTAAAACTTTTCCTTGCACCTGAATTTTATAGCAGGAAGATTCTTTTACGACTAGACAATATCTTTTGCCTTTTACAATCACTACTAGTTAATCTGTTAAAAAAAATTACTTTCAGCATTTTAGTTCAAGACTTTGAGCATTGACTAGATTTAAACTTATGAATTAAAATAAAATGACATCAACAACAACTGGAATGTATCATTAAACTAAAAATGGACTTTAATGTTGTTTAGGTTGCTTACGAAACTATTGAAGACTCCTCCGCAACAACCGTGGATGCTTCTGCGCACGAGGTAAGCTAAGTAACAAAACAACATGATCATTTTCGTTTTTATTATTTTTTAATATCCAAAATATTTTCACGTTCTGCCGTAAATCGTTCAGTACAATACAGTCAATCAATGTTACTTTTAGGACACATACGAATCGATCGAAGATGTTGCATCTTCTACGCAGGAGCAATCTCAGGTCAGTAACTTAAAGAGAATTAACGGAGATACATTCAGCTCATTTAAAAACAACTAATCATCGAATGGAGAGCTTTTCAATTTGATTGGCTACCTATTTATGGATGCAGCACCACGCCACTTTTATATCCGTTAATTCTCTTTGACTTTGAATACTCACAATAAGTTTATGTGTGTATATACCGGGTGCGCCAGAAAGAGTATACATGTTGGTTGCATTGTCATAAGGAAAGTAGCAACCAAACCTTCTCGTTTACTGATTCTTACATTTTCTCAGAGTTTGAATTAGCTGTTAACAAATTGGATGTATCCATTATCATATCTAAAGCGCCAAAATTTAAATTTAATTAAAAAATCCTCTTATGAGTAAAGTAAAAACACCGAATAGATTATGCCATTGCAAACAAAAGGACTAGTCAAAATTTTGCCGAATGTACATATTCATCGAAAAAGGTGATACATTTTGGAAAAACTTTGGAAATTAAAGGACCACAAAAAATCCGGACTTCGGAATCGTTTTTTGCAAAGATAAGAATAACGAATTCTGTTCTTAAGTTCAGGAAAGGATTTCCTAGGAATCCTTGGTGAATCGTAAAAAATAAGCAGAGTTTTCATTAATTACAGCCTTCAAAAATTAGCTATTCATTTTATCCCTTTTTCGTTCCCTTTCCAACCCTTTAAGCATTCTGCATTTTAATAAACCCATTGCTGGTAGGAAGTCAAAACATCAATTGTTTTAAAATTTTATGAAAATGATTATTTTGGTTTTTCAGCTGTAAAAAGAAATGTTAATGACTAAAATTGACAATCATATTTCAAGCAACAACAGCAACAACAGTGAATCAAACTTGTCTTATTTTCACCCGGTATTTGTTCTTGTGTCATCTGCTTTTCCTTATGACTGATTCTCGTGCGATGAAAATTGTAAAAAATTAAGATTTTGCGATATACTTTAAATCAACATTATATCTTATAGGCTGGTTTCAATGCAGTTGCACTTTATGACTACCAAGCAAGTTAGTATTTTCGATTTTAAAATTTTCGTCCTTTTTCATTCCTTTTATGGTCACTAGTTTTATGCATTCCGCCAGACAAAGAAAAACATTCATTTTTGTTTATGTTCTTCTTAGCTGCCGAAGATGAGGTGACCTTCGACCCCGGTGACTTAATTGCAAACATTGAAGAAGTTAGCGATGGATGGTGGTTGGGTGACGTCAATGGTCATCGAGGTTTGTTTCCGGCCAATTACGTTGAAGTTCAATAGTGATTTGATGGGTAATTGTTGAAGATCGAAAGAACCAGGTGTATCTGAAAAGGGAAGTGTTCTTTCGAAGACAGTGAACGTCTAATGAACAAGGGACCTATTTTGAGATGGTCGTAACAAGCCATGGTAAATCATTTGGTAATATTTTGTATGAGACAATTCATATATTTCTTTTATAGAACTATTTTCTTTATTCAGAAAATAATTTTCTTTAAATCAATGTAGTCTTTTGCTAAACATTCCAATAATCTACACGACTCTAAGACAAGGGTTAACCTAGACTAGGTTTGAAATTATTTCAGGATGATAACATTTTGCTCTTTTGTTGTGATTGTCACTCAAAAGGATAATTAATCCAATTCGATTTCGTTATTTCATTCCCATTTGTATTGTTTGAAATGTGGCTGAAACATAACTGAAACAAACTTACTGAAATATACAGGAAAATTAACTTTGGAGTTCTTCTCAAAAATACCTGGTGACCCCAAAAAACTGTCGTTGTCGCTCAAAGGGCTGTCGCTCAAAATTGCGAGACTATAAATTTCAAATTGTGCGTAAAATGACATTCGAAGGGCAAACTTAATGTTTGTGATATCAGCTAGTCATCTGCGACCATGTTTACCTGTCCAAACCTTGAAATTGAAATTGCCTTAATTCTCGAACTCTTAAGTTTATTTCTGTTTTGACATTAAAACAACCTGCTTGCTTTAATGGCGTTTTTGGAGTTCAAAATTTGAAAAGATTCCTAATATGGCATGACTTTTCTGAATATATTTTGAAATTTCTTCATTTTATTGACTGTCTTTTTTGTTGTTGTTAATTTTGTGATTATCAATATACTGATGAAATAATACTTTACTAGAAAAGTTGTATAGTTTTATTTTCTACTTTATATTCTTGAAACGAGATTAAAGATTTTCTAATTGTGTGTTTCTTGTATACAAAAATTAGATTTGTTTTTTTTTTGCTTATGTTTGAAGACAAAAATAAGAACTCACTTTGCTTTCGTTAAAAGTTTTATTATGAATATTTTGCAACTAAACTAATTGCTGTCTTTCTTATTTCGTATATTTTCTTCTTCATAAAGATATTTATATACAACGATACATTTCATTATGCTTCATTTATCAATAAATAAAATATTTGTTAAATTAATGTTTACATCACTTTATTTCATAATGAATATATTTTTGCCTCACTCTAGGCTAACAGAACTAGTTTCATCATCCTCTTCTATAATACATGACAAATTTTGCGTCGTTTTTTCATCATCGCTGTCTGCTTCGTCTATCAATCCTTGAAGTTCTTTTATATACATCATTGCAAACCTGAGAATTTCCACTTTTGAAAACTTTTTTTTCTCTGGAATATAAGGTATCTTTTTTCTTAACTCATTGAACCCTTCATTTACTTGTTTTACGCGGTTTCGTTCTCTTTCGTTTCGTTTCGCAACGGCTGCAGGGTCCATTGTAGCAACGAGACTGTGACATGATCTTTTTCTACGATTTGGAATGTTCAATGACGAAATGTGATGCTGCTGATGCATTGCTCTTCCATTTGGTTGCATGTATGCGAATTGGTTTGCATTTGTTTGAGAAACTGTCATTTGATGTAGTTGATTTACTGGGAAATGCTGTGTTTCTGTGGAAAATGTCTGAAAATTGTTCATATAGTTATTAAAAGAATGTTCTTTCGGAAGAGTCAGCAACATTATGAGAACGTTTCTTGTTTTTTCCACTGGAATATCCTCAAGTATTATCAAATAATGTGTAACGTTTTATTCCGTCTGGAATATCCTGAATGATTCTCCAAATCAATCAATGTCCTGTCTAAAACTAAATGCTTTAAACCCTTCTCATTGAGTGATTTTTAATTGAGTGATGTCCTTTTGGGATGATGGAGTGATGTCTTTTTGGAGGAGCCTTGTTAAATCATCCGTAATTCTTTCATTCTTTTAGGTTTTGTCTTTGTACAACTAAAAGTTGTTTCTTTATTTGCAGTATTTTTCTTTTCCTAAAACTGACTGTTTTTCTTCAAATACGTGCTTCGTCTTTAGCCTCTCCTCTTTTATGGACCTGTTAAGAGTATATATTCATGAAATCGTATTATAATCGCGTTTGCCACTTTCTTCAATGATTTTGCTTTAAATGTTAGCAGTAATACAAATGTTGACACTATAGGTAAGAAAGAACACTTTTCAGCAAAATTTCAATAATTTATATTGGCCAATTGCTACTCTTTTCTCTTTAATTTTTTTTTAACGATTAATGTTGTTTTTCTTCTTTTTTTTCTTCGCTTCATAAAATATTGACAATATCCTGATTTTAATTCAACATTGCTCCTGCTGTTTTCTGTTAAAATGAGATAAACGTTCGAACATAACAGCAACTCGGCAATTTGCGTTTGCTCTTTTTCATGCTTGGTGTTTCTTTGATCGCAAGGAAGGCGTCTATTGAACATAGAGAAAGCAATATGATTGGTCTAAAGATCTGCCGTTTTTTATACAAAAGACATGTATGCGGCTGAATGCCCGCTTAAGCCACGATTGGCATGCGTTGCATGGCTTATAAATCAGGTCTGTTGTCTGTTTTTAGCCAAAACCTTTAATTTGTTTATCAGACAGTTATTTTATTCAGGTTTTCATGGATGATAAAATTGCACTTGCGAGCAGAATAAAATATTTTGTTATCAAGTTTAATTTCAGCTATTTAGAATCATGAACACAGTTGATGAATTTTGAACTTAGAACTTAGACGGCTGAGAATAAATTTGCTTTCTGAGGTAACAAGAATCATTCAAGTATAACAAAATAACCACTGTCCACTACCTTACATTATATTTGTTATGTGTTTTGCGAAATTATGATTTTTGATATGAAAAATATTTTGCGATCAAAGGGCCACGGGTAATTGGTTTTAACCGTCTTAGAAATATAAAAACGATACAAGCTAATTAATTATTAATTTGCTGCTCAAGTCAAACTCATTTTTGATCGTTTAACAAGAAAATCTATTGCAAGCTTACACACTGAAAACACTAAGAGCGGATCTCCAGAATGAATCAGTTGTTTTCACATTTCAACAAAAGATTTATTTTTTTGTTTGAATTTCTTAGCGAATATATCAATTTCCGTTCATAAATTTATTCTTTGTCAGCCTTAATTTATGCGAGCAAGATTTGTATTTGTTGTTTATGAAGTACCTACCCACTAATTTGACTCCCTCCGCCCCCTTGTACGCAAAAGGTGATAACAACAATAGATGTACGCTTTAGGTTTGTTCCCCTTCCCTCAGTACAAACGTACTTTATGGATACCCCATAGTGTAACAAGTCCAGTCAACCGTGTTAATTTCTTTTTTAAATTAAATAAAGATAATATTTCTAAAACTAAAACATTATTAGAAAGTTTTTTTTTCCCGTAATTTTTATTTCACTAACATTTTTATTTTTGAGATGCCTAGCACAGCAGATAGAAATAATTATTTTGTTTAAATTCTGCCCATTGTGAATTTATTTAAACAGCTGCAATTCATAGCGATTAAATATTAATACATTTTGGCGAAACAATTATTACAAATAGATGTTAGAGATCATCCGTTTGTTTTTTGATCAATGAAAAACAAATTTATCAACAATTTCCTGATTGCATGTCTTTCTACTTGTGTACTTTTTATCTTCATGTTCAATAAAATTGTGTACGCTTTCTTTCTGTCAATGAAGAATAAAAACTGTAAACACATTTCTTTTGTCATTTTTTATTCATAAATTGCAATTACTTACTTATTATAGTTACTTTTTTCATCAATTATTCTTGTTTATTCACTAACCTGCTCTGAGAAATTTGTCAAATAGTCACATGCGTTAAAATTCTAGCGTTTGAGTCTACGAATTTTGCTTGATCCACAGCAGTAAGGCCCTACATTTTGGAAACCATCAATAAGAAACCTCAAATATCATTTTCTCCGAAGAAAAACAATGAAAAGACAAAAAAAATTATTTGTAAGAAAATATGGCTAAATCTGAAAGAGGGAAGAAGGTGCCGCAATTCTCAAATTCTAGCCACTCTGCCCTATTTGTAAAGTTGTTTCTGTTTTGCCGTTGTCTTCTCTTTGTAAGTTTCTTCTGCTGTTTTGTAAATTTCTATTTTACTTTTAATTTCTTCAAGTGAATTGTGGACATTAAAATCCCCAACATATAAAAGTCTTAATTCTTTTCTGATATGACTTTTAAGATTAGCTGTCTTAAATATCAAATAACCAAATAAATTGAGCAATGAGTGGAATCGCAAAGAAGAGACGATTTAGTTGGTTTGGCCCATCTGATGCGTGTATCGGAAGACACACATGTAAAGTTGTCTCTAGATGACGTATTACATCATCTGGTAGAGAAACCAAGAAGTTGACATGCCACGAAGTGGATATCCGCGATGGACAAGCACCTACAAGGTAGGAGTAGATGGAAATCTTTCATGAAACCAAACTTTTGATTTTTTAAACGCATTTTTTGCTCATATTCAAATGTGTTACATCATCATCATCATCAGTTCGAGCTAGCTCAAATATCAATGACTCTGTCACGCCATCCATCACCATCCCGCATCAAGCCCGGGAGGTCATCTGGGAGGCATCCAATATCATCACAAAGTTGATCTATGTATGTGGTTGCTGGGCGACCAGCACGGGTTCGGCCATGACGAGGAGGCCAGAGCAGCGGATCACTTGCTAATTCTTGCTTAGCTCTCCAACAGTGGCCTGCAAATCGCAGTCAGCCTTCTCGTAGAATGTCAGAGATAGGTAGAAGGTCACCATACAACTGAGGTTTAGTAGGATGACTTCGCCAGGATATAGTAAGTATGGCTCTTAGCATACCAGTGTATGTGCCATTGAGTCCTGGATTCAAGGCCCATACATTAAAACAGATTCCACTGTGGCACGAAAAAAGCCACGTTTTAGGCGATCAGGAAGATCGGATTTCCAGATTATATCCATTTGATTTAGGGCTGCCCATGCTTTAACAATACGTATTTTGACACCCTTTTCAGTGGAATTTATTTCACTTCCTAGGTATGTGAAGGAGTCAACATATTCAATTTGTTCGTCCGATAAAGTGTGAATTGAACCATGTTGGTTGTAGCTGATGTATTTTGTTTTGGGAGCATTGACATATAGTCCGATGTCTATAGAAGCATTTTCGAGGAGGTGTAGTAGCTTCTCCGCATCCGCTATGGTTTTTGAGGCAATAGCTAAATCATCAGCATCGTCTACCCAGTCAGCTTTTCAGCTGTTACATAATGTTTATTATTACACGAAATTTTTTTTGTTGAAGATGATTAAATTGTCAAATTATTATGTAACTGTTATGCTTGTAATGATTTTATCCGTTAATATTCATTGTGCCAGTTAAGCTTAGACTAGCTACACCAGTCCCTACTATTTCGCTTAGCTTTGTTTTCGACAAAGCGACTGTTGTAGTTAGTTTGACGTCATGGAAACTTCCCATCGTGCTTTGACCCACAATGCACTTCTGACCATCTGTTCTCTTTCGACCTCCATTGTGTTATAAGGCGCATGAAAATGGCGCTTGTTTTATGTGAGGCGCCGTGAAGCTGTGAGCATTTTAAACTACTTTTTATCGCATGGACAACGCATGTTGTTGATATTATTTCTTCAATACATTTGTTTGATACTATTTGAAGAAAATATTAAAGATATATAAATCATCTGGGAGTCAGGACATGGTAAGAAATCCAGTAACTTCTTAAAGGCATGATTTGTAATATATAGGCCAAGCAAGTTGAATTAAATTCACAAAATAATAAATTCACTAAATGATAAGAATACCAAACAACATCGGTATTAACATTTTCATTGCATAAAAGACACTCGTAGTCAGATTCAGGTCAGCAGTACAGTCAATTCCTCGATTCCGTCAGTCAGGGTCAGCCAGCAGATTGTGGGGAATAAACAATTCCTTGATTAGGAATGAATAAAATCCTTGATCGTGGAATAGTTCAATATTTCCTTCCAGATTAAAAGTTTACTTTGCACAAAGAATGCCAGACTGGATTCTTTTTTGACTTCTCTGCACAAAATAGTTTGTGTGTGGTCTGGTGTGGATTGATGCAGATAATGAATAGAATAGATAAATGCTCAGTCTGTTTCTTGAGGAAAATTCCATGTGTGTGATGAAGCACATAAATACAGTCAAATCCCAGTACTCTGAAGGCCAAGTAAAAACAATTTTGTTTCTCGTCCGAGTTTTTTTTTTGAAATAGGCACTTACTTTCAGGCCTTTTTGTAAGAAATAGCTCACACGAGTGGACAAACGCTGGCATGATTTCTCTTGCGTGAACGATCGCTCAGGTAAAGATATATATATATATTCACAATCATGTTGAATTCGGAAGTAACATAAGAACTGCTTGACCACGGGCTTGGCATATGATAATGAAAGGGACCTTTCAGGGGACTCATGGCCAATTCAGTCTCAAATGAAACAAAGAATAAATAAAATGGCAGCAAATAAGTTGTCATATCTTGTAGTTGGGCTGGGGCAAAAGAAGGGATACAGTATCTGTTGGAGTAAACACCCCCTACCATTAAACGCTTCCATAGAAGTTGGAAAATGATATTAACGCCCCCTCTACTAAATTCTATTCGTAATAAAAGGAATATAAAATATAAGATACACATTTTTATAAAAAAAATTGGTTTATGAGAAACCTAGTCCCAGAACATCAGTAATTTGAAGCATATTTTTAAGCTGGAAAATAACAAGGCAAGAAATTATTGCCGCTTTTAGTACTACATTTTTTTAAAAACTGGTAATTTAAATTTTTACTGATACGTATGGTTCCCAGGGTACTAATGATGTGACAATGGTAAATGTTCCCAGGAGAAACTTTTTTGTGGGAAGTTGCAAACAATCTGAAACTAAAATTTAAGAATACAACAACGTCCCATATATAGAAAACAGCTTTTTAAATACATGGAAAATTTAAATTTAAATAAAAAAAAGTGTTTAAAAATGAAAAAAAAATTTCCTTTTATTTTTCATTCAAAAAATGAGGATTACTTGCATTCCGTTGTTTTAATAAAAACATTATACTAGAAATAGCTGCAGCTGAGATGCCCCTGTTTTTCAGGACAAACCTTATAGTAACAAGCAAATATATCTCTATCAATCAATCAATCAATCACTTTATTAATGTGTCAGAATATTTAGCATACAAGCTAATTGGGGACACAACGAAAAGGTAGAGAAAATTAGATTAAATACAATATATTAAATTACAATATATTAGTTAAAACTATACTATACCGGGTGCACCAAAAAGAAACATCCACCCCCGACAGCCCACGAAAAATCGCACATCAGACCAGCCCACGAAAAATCGCCCACCACCTAATCCCCAGCCTAGATCCCGAATCAGATGCCACCAACTAGCATCTCACTCAGGACCCCAGTCAAAGACCAAGCCACAGATCCCCGAAACCGCCTAGGCGCACGACCCCCACGGCCTGCCAAAAGCGGACAGCTCCCTCTGACACACCTATTCTCTGGCTCACTCTCTTGCACAAATTGCCGATGTGAGTGCTAAATGTTAGCTCATCGTCAACCTCAACTCCGAGTAGCTTGAGACATCTTGTTTGTTCTGCTTCATTGTTTTCGTCAGCCATCACTTTTATCTTTATGTTACTTTCCTATTATTTTGAAGTACCATTGCTTGTATTTGTCCTTGTTTGCTTTCAGATGATTTCCCCTTGTACCATTGTGAGGCCGTCTTAATATCTTGATTCAAACGCATCTCGACTTCGTTGCCGTTCTCTCCGGAATAATAGATCTGATGATCGTCAGCATACATGCTTATCTGACAGTGCTTTATGTTGAAGACTAAGTCGTTTTGAAAAATATTCCATAGCATGGGACCAAATGCTGATCCTTGTGGGCATCCCCTTGTTGTTTCTTTCCATTCGCTTCTTTTTGAGTACTGTAAGTAAACCACGGAGTGCAGCCAACATAGTTTGTAATAATCCATAACCCAAAACAGTTGAAAAAAGCAATCAACACATTTAGGCCTTCAAATAATAATAATTATAAAAACACAAACATCACGGATACAATTTCAAAATAAGAAAAAATTGTTATTCCAAGGCAAAAATCACGGATTTCCAATCTAAACACTAGAAAAATGGGCAAGACTTAACTGTCTTAGGCATAACACACCAAAAAGGAATACTAATGTTTATCGGATTACAGCAGAACCAATGTATATGCTGTGCAGAAATATCCTTTTTTCTTTTAACACATAATGGTTATCTAATTTGCATGAGAATGCATTTTTGCGCGCAACTTTTCATGAGGACTTTGTATGCAGTTTTTGTGACATTTCAAAATTTTCACTACCTGATGGTACATGAATTTTCTGTGCGGACAATGGAACAATACACTGTCGGGCTCAGAGGCGGATGCAGGGAAAAATCTGACTGATGCTCTTGCGCCGTAGATGGGGAAGGCTTGGTAGCATAATTTAAATTATCTTCGATAATTCTTCTTAATTTGTAAATATCTTTTTCCTCCAAATGAGGAGTCACTTTATTGTGCAGCAATTCCTCGAGCAGCTTCGCCACAACAAGACTGTCAGAAGCAGCCATGATACAGAAAGATTTCAAGCACTTCCGCATCGCATGAGCGATTTTTCAATTACGCAAATCTGGTCTGGCATGTTTACTCCTATTTT
>JAYJMH010013223.1:0-22304 GCA_036873815.1 Phacellophora camtschatica | reverse complement strand
AAAACAAGGTATTTTTATTTGAAAGCTTAAAATTTCATGAAAAACAATGTTAATTGTGGAATTAAATTATTGAGATAGGATATACAATGACTGAACTATAAAAATATGATAAAAACATAAAATCCATTTTTTTTCGTCTGAAGGGGTACAGTAACCTTAATACCAAGAGTCTTTTAATACCAAGAGACCAAAAGTCTTTTAATGTCAAGAGTCTTTTGATACCAAGAGTTCTTTTACACGAAACCCGTTGGCTATTTTCTGGCGATCTAATTTTCGTGGTTTGAAATTGATTGTGGGTATACATAATAATCATCATCATTAGCTCTTCAGGCTGTTGCTGGCCGATGGCCTCTCCAACACAAACCATTTCATCCCGCCATCGTCTTGTTGGTGGTTTTACTGTGTGTCCATTCTGTGCCTTTCTCGTACTTTTCTTTGTCAATCTGTGGTTTTCCATTTTTCCAAGATGTGCAGCTTGAAGTCCATTTCATTGAAGTCTTTCACTACGATGTCGCATCTATTCATTCCTTTTTTTATCTTTCCTCGTATTTATCTTTCCATTTCCTTGTATTTATCTTTGCATTTCCTTGTTTTCATTTCTCCATTTTTCTGTGCTATTGTTAATCTTTCTCTTTGTTTTTGAGCGAAAGTTCAGAGTTTTCGAACCATAGGTCATTGCCCGGTGTATTATACTATCCATGAAGTATAAAGTAAAATTTGTTTATCTATCGTCAAACTTTATTTTATTCATTGGTCTTTGAACCAACAAAATTACTTACTTACTTCACTTTGGCCGGACATGTGTCCGACTAGTGTCCGAGTCTAGTTGACAATTCATTGCCAGGCTATCCAGCATAAGTGCTCTGATTTCATCAATTGAGGTATCCTTTCTCAAACAATCGATATGTGTATATGCCTTTCTTCCCCGATTAGTTTTCCCGTCCATTGCCTCCCAAAGAAGAAATTTCGAGGTCTCCTTTTCTGGGTGTGTAATGCAATGTCCAGTGACTGTAATCTCCTTTCCCTGACTTAGGAGCCGAATTTTGAGCCGACTTTGGAGCTGACTTTAAAGCCGACTTTAGAGCCGACTTTAGAGCCGACTTTGGTAATTTTGCTGAACGAAACTACACACCCACTGTTGTAACTTCATTGACAAAAAATTTGAATTTCTTTACATGAAACCCACAGGGGAAAGCAAATGCGATAAAAAGTTTGACCCTATGAAGACAGAAAAGTATTGAAACTTATTCCTTATGCTTAACTATATTCTTCAATTACCTTATTACATTATTGTCATTATCTTGTTATTTATAACTTTACACTTTAGATATATATCATATATTATGTATTTCTCGTTTACTTTCAAAATTAATGTTTAAATTGTTATTATTTTTAGCGGCCTAAGCTAGTTTGGCATCAGCTTTTCTTGTGTCGCAGAGAATACGTGTATGATGTATTCTATCAGGAAATTAATTGAAAAAATCTAGATGGATGGAAAAACAAACTTTTCATAAATTTCACCGACTGATCTATAACCCAAAATGACTACAAACATTAATTTGTTCAGATTTTTCAAATTTTTTGCAACGGTTTGGCAAAGAAACAAATATTTTCATCAATTACGGGTTTATTTTTGTCACATTAAACAGAGGAAAGACCAAAACTATTGATTTATGCTGCTGTCAGTGGTACTGTAAAAACCCACATATAAGAACCAACTAATTTGAGAACCTATTATTCTTTGTCTTTTAATAGTAAAGACGCTGAAAATATAGTTTTCACTAACATTATACTATTTTGTCAACATTAAAAAGTAAAATCTTACGGTTTTGGTACATTTTTAGAGTGAAACTGTATTATTTTGTTGTTTTTTGGAGTTTGGATTAAATTTCCTTCCTGAATTGTAACAAATCGTAACTTCTAAAAAATATAATGGTGTGGCCTAGATATGACGCTAAATCTAAGAATAGCACTAGAAAAAATCTTCCTATTAGATTTGGATTAAATTTCTTCCTAAATCATAACAAATAATAAGTTCTAAAAAATTTAATGGTGTGGCCCAGATATGACACTAAATCTAAAAATAACACTAAAAATATCTTCCTATTGGATTTGGATTAAATTTCCTCCTAAATCATTGTCTCAACATAAATCTTCCTTATTTTCTGTTAACTTCCTCCAGGCAATAATCGTGCGACCATGTTTTCCCGACCCTTTCTGAAACCCTTATAAAGGAAATACTAATTTTGTTGAGTAGAAACTACTATCTTTGGTAAGCAATTAATCAATTTAAAAAATCAATTATACCCGTACCCAACATTAATAGTGGGACCTTCTCTGAAAGCACATTATTAATGTTTTATTTTATTCCAAATCAGCCAACATTAAGGACAATTTTTATTATCTAACCCAACATTCAACACATAGATATAGATGCCTGTTTGAATATAAGAGTATAAGAGAATATAAGAGTGACTGTTTGTATTCGTTAATATAAAAGCTGTATTGGATTTCACTAACATTATACCATTTTGTCAACATTATACCATTTTTTTTTAGGTATTTTATGCTTTTACTGCTGATGGTATCGATGTTATTGAACCAAGAAATCTTTCTATCATCAAACATATATCATCTACAACTGTTATCCCAGGAACTGGCACAGTCATATGCACTAAGAGTGGTCACCTCAAAGTGCCTTGTTCTTGGGGAGGAGCAGTTGCAGTCAAGGTCAAGAGCAAGTTTGTTTTTGCTGCTGATACATATGGAAACCGCATCATAGTGATTGACAGCAGAAGACACATGCCAATTAAAGCCATATCAACTGATGGATTCCCGTATCATCTTCAGTACTTTGCGGCCCTTGACGAAGTTTGGATTTACTGTTGGAAAAATAGTTATTTGGATGTGATTGGAGGGCGCAATGGGGATACCAGTCTGCTTAAAATAAATGATGCAAGTTCGTTGAGAGTTGTGCATTCTATCAAAGCTCAGGTATTTTATACAATGTTTCTACTAGATATGACATTTACTAAGGCTTGATTTTTTTAGTAATCAACTTAAAACTGGCCAGCGGCACTGCAACAGCTTTTAGCCACACCAACCAATCAAGTGATTGGTTAATTAAACTTGTTTTTTGAATGGAAATGAATGGAGCTATTATCTGACATGACTTTTTTTACTGAAACGAAGCGAATCTTATTAGGCCAATTTCTGGATACGTATGACTACCTGTCGCAGATAGCGGACAAATGATTTATTGTCGCAAAATGTTACTGAGTCATATCTTTGTGACAGATTGATACCTCTAGACAACGGACACCTCTCCATAACGGACAGTAGCACTGGTTCCACGGGTGTCCGTTATACATAAGTTATGCATAATATTTGCATAGTTATGCTAACTGCATCATTTTGAATTAATAGTAATAATTAGACAGTCATTCATTATTAAAACGTAAATACTATATAGAAGGAATTCTGAAAATATGTTAAATTTTTAATGATTCAAAAAACATTATTTCAGAGTCACTTTATTTCAGAAGAATATTTCGGTTAGTTTTTAACCCGTTGACACCCTGATTTACTTCTAATTAAAAACCAAATCTTATCTTAGCTTGATTTTGCAGGGGGTAGCACTTACAAACCAACTAAATTCCCAAGATAAACTTACGTAGAAATATCTTAAATCAATATAAAGTTCTGTCAGCATTTACCTCCTAAAAAATGGGCCACGTGGCTCTTAGCTTTTCCCGGGGTAAAACTGTTACTTTTAAACTTCAATTTTATATTTTCAATTATTGCTAATAAATGTTTTTTATAGAATGCCGATTCATACAAAGACATAATACATGGGTTCTTGGAAGCTGAAAATTGTCAAAACATTGATAAGTCACTTCAATATGGTGTCGTTAGCAATTTTAATGAGGCTGGTATACACAAAATTGACCTCATACATAAAATACATCACAAGTTCATCAATACTTCTGCTTATGGTTGTAAATCTACATTGGGTCTTGCATATTCTTCTATTGGAAAATACGCTTTTGTACAATGTCTTGGATTATTGAAGGGGCATAGACGGGAGAAGGTGTTGATCATTGATTTAAAAAGTGATTCTGTGATTCATGATGATGATTTAATCACCGAAAGAGCAACAGGAAGACCATATGCATCACCTGATGGCAAATATATCATTGTGATTAACAAAGACGGGGTGATTATTTTTTAGTGATTATTGATTTTTATTTTTGTCATGCTTGCCACAGCTGTCCAGTGCATTTTAAAAATAAAATGACTGCACCCTTCTTTTTAACAACTACACCCTCAAAATAACAATTAGGTGTTCTTGCATTTCTTGTAAATTTCAAAAATTCCACAAATTTTGGATTGTGCAAACCCTAAGATATTAAATGTCTTTAGGGATAGGGAGCTATTCAGGAGGGGTAGGGATAGGCTTTAGGGATAGGAAGCTATTCAGGAGGGGTATGGATAGGCTTTAGGGATAGGGAGCTATTCAGGAGGGGTAGGGATAGGCTTTAGGGATAGGGAGCTATTCAGGAGGGGTAGATATCCGCCGTTCCGCATAATTGTTAGTGCGGTCATTTTTAGCGAATTCCATTTAGATATTGCAAATTCCATTGTTTCGTCAAGAAATCGCTAGAATTTGTATTCCGCAACAGATTTCCACTGTTCAGCAATCTTCTTTTCTTCAATTTTTTTTAGCTTCGGCTCCAATTTATCTGAAAAAAGGCAAAATGTTTTATGTAAAATTTGAGGCCTTTTAGAGGATGAAACCCTGCTTGGGGAAATTTGTCCTTTGCCCTTTCTCTTCTCGGCACCACTGGTGCTTTTTTCAACTGAGGCATTCTTTCTTGACGCAACATTTTGAGACATTTCAACTGAAACATTTCTTTCTTTTGGTCTTTCTTGAATATAATGAGTGAAGTGTTTTTCTCGGACCATTTTACAATTTTAATTTTACCATGTGTCTTAATATGTGCTGCCTAAAAATACTGGTTGCAAGAATATTTGGATTGTTTATTTCGATCATTTTCAGGTCATTCCTTATTATGTTGGAGATCGCAACATTGGCATTCAAAGACTACCAGATATTCTACTGACTTTGTTTGTACCCAGCAGTGTGGCATTTGTGAAAAATGGTAATGGATACAATGTATTTGTGACATCAAAAGCTACTTCGGAGATATTTGTTGTTGTTTTTAATGGAAATCAAATTGTATCTCAAAAGTGAGTAGAATCTTTTTTTTTAGTCTTTCGCTTTTTTGGACCACTGCTTTGTTTTCACATGAAACAAATTAACATTTTGGTTTTGTTCAAGCGTTTTTCGTTTTTTGTTCTTTGTTTACTTTGAAACTTTTAGGCTCCTTTTCTCAAAGTAACAACAGAAAGTATTTTGAAACGATACTGGCTCAACTTGAAAAACCAGTTTCTTAAATATGAGGCCTTACTATGCTACGATTTGAAAACAAAGCCATTTGAAAACGTTTCGAAAACACATTATTTTCAGTGTGGACACAAGAAACAGAGACTTTTGAAACGTCATTTTCACATATTAGCCTCCTTTTCGTATAGCAAGCGTGAACAGCTCAACGTTTTCAATCTTTATCATACGTTTGTATGGTAGGAAAACGGAGTTATGTGAACAGGATTTCACACCGACACTATTTCCAGCACAAATGTACCAAAGTACAATGCAGTGTGAGTACAGTACAGTGCCGTGTGAGGACTCGCATGTTTGCATTACAGGGTGTTTCAAATCTTGTTCTTAGCTTTTTTGGAGATTTCAAAGACGTTCTAAAATAAAATAGTTACATTTTTATACCATGTTAATCTGCAGATTCTGAGTTTGATGCAATTCCTTCTAAAATCCGCAAAAGGCACTTTCAGTTATTGGTCTCGGCTGTTAAAATTTGCATGGGGAGAAACCAGACGATTGTTTCATTTTCTCGATGTTTTGATGCAAGATGTCAAACAAAACGTTTCAATATCGTTCTATAGTGTGATCTCACTGATCAAAAGTCTCAGAAATGTTTGAATGTCTTGAGAATGACTGATTGAATACCTTGGTTTTTTTGTTTGATATTCCGTAAGATGTCATGTCGAAAACTTGTGTTTAAATTCCCAGTGATCAGTGAGATCATAGTCATAGAAAAAGGGTGGTGGCAAGTTTGTAAAATATCTGCTCAAAATTAAGAAAAATCGAAGCTAAACCTGAAGCTGGCAGCTCTCATATAAAATAATGTAACAGCACATTCGTCTTATTTTCTTTCTAATCTTTTTTCAGATCTATATTTAACGTTGGCCAAGCCGCTGATCTGTCACGTTTGGAAAAACTTAAAACTGAAAGATCTTATCTCAAATATTACCTGGCATTGCTTAGAAGAACTAAGGCTCCCTACACCATTTCTGGTTTTCATAGATTCACGAGAAAGATGTTTTTGGTTCACATCATCAGGCGTATTTCTACTGGATGCGGTGTTAACGACAGATATGTTGCTAGCCCAGCGGCGTTTGATAGAAAAGTTGCCATTATTGATGGAAAAGAAAGAAAATTGCATGGTATGGTGAGTGGAGTAAACAGGGCCAGAGATTTGATATGGGTATAACTGTGAACGCCTATTCCATAATGATGATAATTGCTTAATGACTTTCATCAGTTACAATTAGATTTGATTCTTGGATTATTAAAGATTCTTGGATTATTTGATTCTGTTATTTTATGGTATAATGAAAAAGCCATTGTAAAAGCTATTGTGTAACAAAATAGCTATAGAAGGAAAAGATTGAACTTATTTTATAGTGTAATTATAATATTTCATTAGTTGCAAATGTTTTGCAAGATAAAGTACTGCACTCAATCAGGTTATAATCAAATTAACAGTTCATGTTTTCGCATTATTAATTATTTCATCTTTCTATTCAAGCTTCTAAACTATTTTAGCAAGGCCCAAGTCAACCTTATTCCCATATATAATTGGAATGGAATAAACAAGACCAGAAATTAGATATATGTGTAACTGTGAACTCCTATTTCATAACGATTGCATTTTCTTTTGATCAGTTACAATAGCTTTTAGTCTATGAAGGTTACACCTGCTCAATTCAACAGTTCTTCTAAACTATATTCTCGTAAAGCCAACCTAGCAAACCTTGTTGCCATTGATACAGTCAACGCCTGTCGAACTCTGTTAATTTAAACTCTGTTAATTCAAACACTGTTAATTCGAACTCTGTTAATTCGAACACTGTTAATTCGAACACTGTTAATTCGAACAATTTCTTGAATTCCCTTTAATGTTATCCCTTACATGAGCCTTTCGATAACTTTTTTTTTGTTAATGTTGCATGAATTAACATAATCTACCGCCAAAAATCGATGTCCGTACCAGGGGTGTTTCCCTAAGAAAACTCCCCAGGAATGAGATTGACCAAAGCATAAATACGATTTTATTAAAAGTGGATTTTGCATACTTTTAAAATTGAAAAATTTCAACTAACATATTTGATTTAAAACCAAAGTGAAAACAGAACATTAGGTTTTTGTTTTTGGTGACGGTGTACATGAAATACAGCAAGATTTCAGCATCTATCAAATAAAATTCCCTTCAAATTTTGAACATATATTTGTCAAAAAACATACTGGATGACCCAGAAAAAGAAAATGACTTTTCACGTAAACAGAAAAAACAGATTTTTGAGATTCGTAGCAAAATAAAATGTTGATGATTTTTCAAATGTCAGAACTTTTTTGGGTCACCCGGCGCTTTTGGTGCTACTTTCAAATATTTGTTCTTGAGCAAATGTTATAATTGATGCATGGGTGCTCGGAAACATGTTATTTTTTTAGGTTCAATGGACGTCCGTTAAATTTGCATGAAATAACGTTTTACTTTGTTTGTTTTACTGAAACGTTTTTCTTGTGTATGGTTTTCTTGGGTGAACAGGAAGATCATTTTGGTCATCCTCTTTTGTACTCGGGCATATCTTATTTCTGACCTATTGACATATCTTATTTCGTAATCGTTGACAACTGTTTTGAGTTTTTTAAATTGTGAGTAGGCCTAATGGTACCAAGAAGAAAGCTATTCAGCATTTAGAACATCAGACAAATCAGAGAGAGTTTCTTTTTTACTAAAGTAAGGTAATTAGGAATAATTATTGTACTTTATACTGGTTATTGTTTTAAATCATGTCTCATTGTTTACTCGGAGTCTTAGAGAAGCTTCGAGGTTGCTATTCAAGTAATAAGTCGATTTATTTACCAAAAAACTTCACTGCAAACGGTTTCCAGCTTTAATGAAGCCATTTCATCTTTGCATTAAAATTGTGTTTATTGCCTTTGTTTATAATTTAAAAAGGAGCTTGCTTTTATTACTTTTGGTACTCGATAAGTTTCCTCAAAGAACTTTGGTTTTGCAAGGAATTAAGAGTTCTAATAACGGAAGCGTTCTAGTAACGGAATAACTTAACCCTATTTGGCCCGGGTAGAAAATTTGATGTTTTTGCTATTTTGGCTCCTTTCTTATTTCAACAGCCAGCATGAATATGGTAACGAAACCACCCACACATATTAAACGAACATTGTAGATTCTAAAAATAGCATTTATTAGCATCTAATTATGTTTAATGATGCTATGCAACCTAAAAGGTAATATCATTTACCAAAAGCAATAAAAACCTGGAAAATTAAAGGTAAAACATAATTTCAGATTCACAGTAATAATAATAATACACAATTTTTTATACGGGAATAGCCTATCAGTATGACAAGCATACTGTTATCATTTGGGTCCTGTGCTTAAAGAAATATACAAACTAAAAGGAGTAAAGTCAAGCTAGCTACGTATTTAAATAAATTTATACAAGATCATTTACATGTTTTCTGAATAAAACCCTAGAGTCTAACTGTCTTGCTAAAATAGGAACGTTGTTACAAAAGTTTGCCGCAGTCACAAAACTTTTACGACCAAATTCTGTTTTTATCCTTTTACAGTTAAGTTGTTGTTTCTTGTATTTTGACCATGTTCCTCTCTTTCAAAGTAATTTTTGAATGGGTCACATACATTGTCTTGAAGGCAATCAAAAACAAATGTGCACAGTTTTTTCTTTATTGCACACTCAATGGTAGGAATCCGTGCTTGGATTGGCTTTTGATTTTATGATGTTCCTGCTACGCTGTTGAACTTTTCGTATCTGATTAACTCTTGAATTCGACCATCCGAGTACAATTGAACCATAATATATGAAAACAGGCATTATCATAGCTCTATAGATCTTTTCGGCAGTTGCTGAGTCGATAGAACTTCGAATACGACGAAGCAGATTTGCTCTTCTTGCTGCTTTTTGTAAATCGCATTAAAATGGGACTCAAAATTTAGAGAGGGATCCAATGATATGCCACGGTATTTGTAGCTTGTTGTACAGTTTATGCAGGTTCCATCGACTTGGATGTTGAGTTGCCTTCCTATAACGAGGTTTAATCGCTTTGATGTTCAAAAAGCATCGCCTCTGACTTCCCTTTTGTTAGATTCATTATCAATTCATTTTCACAAAACAAGGTTGTCACACTTTGGACATCATCGTTAAGATGATTTTCGATGATGTTTAAGTCACTGGATGAAGTAAAGATGATGGCGTCGTCTGCATACGCAATGACCTTTGCATGCCTCAGTGTTCTATTTGCATCCGTTAAAATGGATCAAAAATAGTAGAGGGCCAATGATGGACCCTTGTGGAACTCCGGTTTACACGGGGATGGCATTAGAAAAGGTTGTAGGTGCGATTCCAGACCTTAGGGACAAATTTATCACGTATGTTAGGGGTTTGGCTAGAATTGGGGCAGCATATTTTAACATTCCTGGGGGAGGTTGTCGATGCCAGTTGCCTTCTTCCGTTACAGATTTGTTAACTCTTTATGTACTGCGCTGCAGCCTGGCTTGTGAGATATTTGTACCCTTGTGAGATATTGTGTTTTCCCAGGTCTCATCTATGCAAAGCAATTAACATAATTAATGAAACAAAATGTGACTTAGAGAAACAATAGGGCTTAATTAGTGTTATTTAAAAAATAATTAGTGAAATTTCTTTTTGCAAATTTCTTCCCCTGATAGATTACTGAACGTTAATACAAATTGATACGTTTTGTTATTTAATGCAATTATTTATTCATTATATGACGTCTTATATGTTAAGAGTTGCATACGTCAGCGAAAATTAACAAAATATATGTCAAAAGAAAGTACTTGTTGAGGCAAATCAAATGGTATAACTTTTGAAACGATTGGCTAATTAGCAATTAAATTAGAGGTCACTTTACAATTTTGTTCTAAACTACTTGCTAAATAATGACATATGGAAGTCATGTGGTAAAACAATCGACCATAATTGTATTATTGTTTTGAGGCCAATTAAATTTTAGGAAAATTCGAAAACTTTCAGTTCCTTATTGCAAGTAGTTTTTATTATATTGAGGAATGTTTTGTAGGGGACCATAATGCCCCCCCCCCCGGGCCAAATAGGGTTATTAACAGAATAGACCTTTTACCGCATGAGTATTTCATACGGTGCAAGGTCCAATAAATTTAGTGATCCAAAAATATAAAAATCCAGACTATATTTCTATTTTTTTTTGCTTTTCATTCTTGATTTTTAAAATGTACTTTTTATATGAAGAATGGCCAACATGCTCTTTGCGATCGTGTTTGTCGGTGTTGTTGCAATGGCAAGTAAGCAACTTTATGCAAGTACAATTCAAGTACGTGATGTTTTTTATGCATTTGATGTCAATGGCATTGCAATTCTTAACCCTGTTACCAAGCAAATTACAAAACGAATCAATCACGACACGAAATTGCCTGGAACTACAGAAACAATATGCACATCAAATATGCGGGGGGAGTGCTCCTGGGCAGGGTCAGTATTTGCACCCCGCAAATACATATTCGCAGCAGACTCACGTGGCAACCGGTTGATTGTGATTGACATCGAGAAGCAGAAAGCTGTCAAAGTGATTAAAACTGGCAGATATCCATATCAAGTTGAGTACATCAGAGCGATGGATGAGGTTTGGGTTTTGTGTTGGGGGAACAGCACGTTAAATGTCATTGGCGTTACTGGAGGTACAACGAAAATTTCTGATGTGAAAGATGCGAATTCATTGGTGGTAAAACATTCCATAAGGGCTCAGGTATATTCCATTATTCATAGGAGATTTTACACACAAGAGCAAGCCTGCTACATTTCCAAAAAGGGGGGCAGTACCACTTGACTTGGATAGGGGGCGTATCCTAGATCTGTGGATGGTAGTGCCCTCCGGGGTACATTTGCGACAACGGACCCACTTTTGTCCAAGAGCTGTTAAGGTCAATTTCTTGTTAAGGCCAATTTGTTAGAAAAATTGTAGATTTGCGGTCCTTGTCGGACGATTTCCTATTTTATTACAACAATTTGGTTCAAAGAAACTAGTGCTTGAATGCTTGCCGAATTTTTCTATCTAACACAAATGCGTTTCCAGTTTGTCGAAAAAATGTTTCTTTGTCGGGGAAAAATGTTCCTTGAAACTTCGCTTTCAAGGTGTGTTCAATTTTTCTTATTTTCAAAGATTTTTACGTCGAGCATCTGAATATTTATTTTTTTGGTTATTGTTTATTTCTCAAGTGATGTTTAATTTACGCAGGGTGTCAACTCTTCTCCAGGAATAGTTCACGGATTTTTCCGTGCAGAAAATTGTCAAAATCACGACAAAAGTCATCCCTATGGAATTGTCACTCATTACAGGGAGCCAGGGATTCATAAAATTAATCTCGTTTCTAAAACCCGCGAAAAGTTTATCAACACATCAGCTCATGGGTGCAAGAACACATTTCACGTTGCATATACTTCAGTAAAAAAATACGCGTTGGTTCAATGTCTTGGAGATGCGACAGATAGTTTAGTTGTTATTGATATTGTTACGGACCGCGTGGTACATCATAATGACTCAATGACTGCGAAGGCGCACGGATACCCTTATACATCTCCTGATGGAAAATATGCAGTTGTGCTTCAAAGAGATAGGGTGAGTATAAAACTCAGACTATTTTTTTTAACTTCATTTCATTTCATTTAAATTCTTGAAAGAGGGTAACCCTTCAGCAAATGCTGATTTTCAAGGGGCCCTCCATTTACAATATTACAATTTAAAAAATTTATAAATATAAAACTAAAGAAAACTAAGCTGAGTTAAATTACAATAGTTATTAATCTAAAAACATATTTACAGTAAGAAAAAAGAAAAGTCAATAAAAAGTTCGAATAAAAACAAACCAACAGTCTAATATGTACAGTTAGGCTCAAGGAAAGAAACAAGTCTAACTGGCTTGTTAGGCTCGAGGAAAGAAACAAGAAGGAATAAAGTAATTTGGTTAAGGGAGGGTAGATTAGTTTTTCTAATATCAAGTATCTTCAGCAGTTTTATTACTTACTTTTTTACTATAATGATGTTTAATGAAATAATATACTTCAACACCAGAGCTCCACTACTGGACCATAAGATTTACACTGAAGTTGTAATGAGTAATGACTAACTAAAAGCTACTAAGTACAATTAACAAATTTATCATGCAGATATTTTGGTGTGACAGTAAAGGGTCAAACAAGGGTACTATCACTTTTAAAATAAATCGACGGACACAAACGGGTACGTTCTGAAAATAAACTGCTGTTGTGTCATACAAATGAGCGGGCATGGAGAAATTTTCTCTGAAAGTAATCATATAAACAATTACGCTGATTCAGTTTGTCAAATGTGATTGGAGAAATAGATATATTTATTTTCAGATTGCCTAGTCCCCTGACTTTTGTGCCCAATCACCTGACCTTCGCCACTTTCAACTCCGTTGATCTACGTTGGAAGAATATTTTTTTAATTTGAATACTTGCTTATTATTTTCGTAGATCATTTCTTACTATTTCGAAAATGCAAACAAAGAAATGGTTCGTCTGCAAGATATTGTCATATCTCCAAACCTCTGGCCAAGTTCACTCGCTTTTGTAAAGATTATTGATGGATTTCATCTTTACGTTACATCAAAGAATACAAGTCGAATCATGTTGTTAACTTTCAACAAAAACACGATCACTACTGGAGGGTAATGTTCACATACTTATTTTAACTTCATTATCTTCATCTTATTTATTAGTTTTCTGCTTGTAGTTTTCAATTAATTTTTATGAATAATTAATTTTTGTGAATAATTAAATTGGTTATAACTAGTTCTGATTAATAAAATTTGGCAACTAGTGTGTAAATGGGAGATAAAATTGACTATCAAAAATATTTGATCAGAAGTTGTCAACAATTAAAATTTTCGCGAATTTTCTGAGATGTGCCGCTGAAATCCTAACCGTTCTTTAATGCAAATATTGTTTAGATTGGGCTTTTTATGTTGTACGTACAGGAATTAACAAAATAAATCGCAGTATAGGAAATTTGAATGCATTTTGACTCATGCTGAAACCATTTCACTCCTAGAAGGCCCCTTGGAATAGCCATGTGGCCCATTGGTTAACATTTAAAAAAAGTATTTTTAGGGGGTCAAATGCATATAGAATAATTAGTATTTGATAAGAAAGTTTAACAACAATTTATCTCTTAAATTAATTTGATGGGAGGGGGAGGGGTGGTACATAACTGTCACTAAATATTGGGGTATAACCAAAAGATTATTGTGAAATTATTTTTATGCAGGTTTATTGAAGGTGTTGGTATGGCTGCAAATACCACCAATGCTGCAATGAGAAAATATGACATTAACTACAGACCGTCGTACATGAAGATGTTAAATAAGTCAATGAGAGCGTATGTGCAAGCTGAATTTGAGCAATATGTTGCAAGAATGGTTATGGAACATACTTCTCGCAGAATCGAAGTTGGTTGCGGTTTGAAAGATTATCATATAGCATCTCCTTCACTGTTTACTCATAAAATTGCATTGATTGATGCAAGAAAAAACCGTTTGGTTGCTCAAATTGGAGGCTTGAAGTTACCACGGAGTCTTGTGTGGGTTGGAGATGATACACCATCTAAAGGAACAGTACTTTTTGGACCAAGAGACGTTTTGATTTTCGTGATGATCAGCATCATTACTGTTTTAATTTGATGTGCTCTGTTTGTTTTTAAGCTTTTACAGTATTGCCGAAATATTAACGTTTTTACGTTTTAGATTTTGACAGTTTTAACAAAGTTGAGCATAAGCTTATTTTAGACATTAATGAAGGAGTGATTTTAGGTTGTCTGGTGTAGGCACAGGAAATATTGCCAAGTTTGGTTTCGTTTTGATGTCCCAGCCTTATTTTCGGGAAGTCCTAGTCATTTTATGTGATATACAGTCAGTGATTAAGTACCATTCCAAGGCTATTGTTTTTACTTTGGGTATTCCCAGTCCCTGTCCATCAAATCCCAATCACAGTCCTTCAAATCCCTGTCCCAATCCTTCAAACCCCAGTCCCTGTCCATCAAATCCCAGTTGAGTAACTGATGGAAAGTCCAAAGGGTAAATCGGGAAATTTCCCCACTATTACTTATGTTAAAAGATTCCCCGCGAAAACGAATGCGGTTTTTTGGCTACCATTGTTTGTACGCAATCTCTTTTTGGTATCTTTTTGATCTTATTCCATGACAACAGTTTTGAGTTTTTTCATTGTGAGCTGACGACGAAGAAAATTGTTCAGCATTTAGATTATCAAACTAATCATAGAGAAAGAGTTTTATTTTATGAAAGGTAATTTAGAATAATTATTGTGTTTCTATTATACTGTTTTTAGTTCTAAATTATGTCTTGTTTCAATTGATTCTTTTATGGTCATTAGACGTTGTCATCGAGAAGAAACATTCAAGGCGATTCAACACGTTTAATGGCCACTATTATAGACAGGATGCCCGTTCGATCCAAAAATGATTGCGACGAAGTAGATAATGTAAAAATAAAATAAGAGAACCGATGTTATAGATGATAATATTTTGCCCTGGAAAAAAAAGCTTCTTCACAGATCAAGATTTAAAGCAAGCTTGTTGCTTGCTGTTGTCATGCTGCTATTGTAAGATGTGCTGGGAATGTAATTTTGCCCGTCCAAAAAGAGTAGTTGTCAAGACATTTTCAATGTAAAAATGAATTTTCCAGCAAAGCATTTCACGAAAAAGGCTTTCCTAGATATTCTTTCAAAACGTTTATTGTTTAAAATCTAAAAACTTTGTTCCACAAATCCAGCAATGTTTCATGGTTTTCATCATAAACTACTTTCGATTTTTCCCAGAATATTTGGGGCTCTGAATAGGGTAAATGACAAAACAATATATTTTGTCAGAATGTTTGGGGCCCCTAAAAGTATGGGACCCTGGGCACAGTGTGTTCTGTGTGGCCAGCCCAATGGTATTGGAATTTATCATTTATTTTGCGTCGTTTCTATTCTTTTCTTTTCCTTTATAATTATCAACGAAACAAAATCATTTTAAAAGGTATGATAATCATGGTTATCAAAATTCCCTCTTGCATTCTTAACTTTTTCTTTCTATAGCAAGAATGGCCAATATGCTTTTGGTGTTTCTTTTTGTTGCTGTTGTTGCAATGTCAAGCACTCAACTTTCTGCAAATGCAAGTTTGATTCAAAAGCCTCAACTACGGGATGTTTTTTATGTTTTTGACGCCAATGGCATTGCGATTCTTAACCCTGTTACCAAGCAAATTACAAAACGAATCAATCACGACACAAAATTGCCTGGAACTACAGAAACAATATGCACATCAAGTATGGAGGGGAAGTGCTCCTGGACGACAGGGTCAGCATTTGCACCACGCAAGTACATCTTTGCAGCTGATCTCTTTGGAAATCGATTAATTGTGATTGACATCGAGAAGCAGAAAGCTGTCAAAATGATTAAAACTGGCAGATATCCATATCAGATTGAGTACATCAGAGCGATGGATGAGGTTTGGGTTTTGTGTTTGGAGAACAACACATTAAATGTCATTGGCGTTATTGGAGGTACAACGAAAATTTCTGATGTTAAAGATGTGAATTCATTGGTGGTAAAACATTCAATAAGGGCTCAGGTATATTCCAATAACCTCAACTCTGTGATGTTTTATTATTTAGGTATTTCATCAAGAACGCCTGAGGTCTTATAAACAAAACGCTTCCTCAACGCTTCTCCATTTGATATAAAAATAAAAATAAACAACTCCTTCTAATAAACGCTTCTTTCTAATATAAGCTTCTTTCTAATAAACGCCTCTTTCTAATAAACGCCTCTTTCTAATAAACGCTTCTTTCTAATAAATGTCTCTCTCTAATAAACGCTTCTTTCTAATAAATGCCTCTCTCTAATAAACGCTTCTTTTTAATAAACGCTTCCTTAAAATAAACGCCTCTTTCCAATAAACGCTGTGTAAAATGGACTAATTTAACGCGAAGGTAATCATTACGTGGTTGGGCGGTCTTCTCCTCAATTGCAGAGTTTGACCAAATGAAAACACCAATATAGATTTTCTGTGTATATCGATCAATCTTCGATCTCAGAGATACAACTGGGCCTCGAGTACCTTGAGCACTCTTCGTTCATCCAACTCTTAAACTCTGTCCACGCCCGTTTCTAATAAATATCTCCTTTCATTTAATTTAATTTTCAATTCATTTATTTAGGGAGGGTAACCCTACAGTCAGATGGCTCCAAGACAAGGGGCCCTCCAATAAAAACTAACATTTTACAATACTACAATAAAGTTTAATTATTTCTACAAAGAAAATATCTTGTGATAAAGGAAAATATCAAGCTAAAGACTTTTGAATAAACCCTTCGTTCTAATAACCTCCCTCCTTTACTTTTTAATTCATATGCGATTTTTTCTTTTCCTTTTAACACAGGATATCAACACTCCTCCAGATATACAAGGCGGATTTTTTCGTTCAGAAAATTGTCAAAATCACGACAAAAGTCATCCCTATGGAATTGTTACTCATGAAAGGGAACCAGGGATTCATAAAATTAATCTCCTTTCTAAAACCCGCGAAAAATTTATCAACACATCAGCTCATGGGTGCAAGAGCACATTGCATATTGCATATACATCTGTGAAAAAATATGCGTTAGTTCAATGCGTTGGACTGGTAGACAGTTTAATTGTTGTTGATGTTGCTTCTGATCGCGTGGTGCATCATAATGACCAAATGACTGCGAAGGCGCAAGGATACCCGTATACATCTCCTGATGGAAAATATGCAGTTGTCCTTCAAAGAGATAGGGTGAGTATAAGACTCAGACTATTTTTTGAACTGGCTTGTTAGATTCAAGACAAAATAATGCAAATTACTGAAGATTTTACCAAGATTTTTAGATTTTTACTGAGATCTTTAGACTTTATATATATTTTTTGTTAAAACAATTTTAAGATTCATTATATAGTTTAGTGTTGATTTTTGATGTTTAAAATATAATAACATAAAAAATTCACCGACATTAAGAAGTTGTGATGAGTAACTAAAAGCTATCAATTACTGGGTGTCCCAAAAAGTTTTTATGTGTTTGGAAAGCTTCTGTGCAATTCCCTCCACCCCTCAAATGATCGTCAAATGCCCTTGTGACTCTTGTCTGTTGTGGTGTGGGCAAGAATCCTGCTGTGGAGGAGCTTTTGTTTTGATAATTCTGCATTTGCTTTAAATTGACGCAGTTTGATACTCTGATTGCTAAAATCTGCCCAATAATTCACAGATTTTTACTCGATGAAACAAAAAAGGCCACTGACGTTGGTTTTTTGACAAAGTTTGGCACAAGGGAACTTTCGTTTATTCTCTGTGGGAGAGTGGATAAGTTCTGTCAAGCCGTTTTGTACTGTGTTAGATTTTTTGTGACCTTCCAAATAATTGCTGCAGCAACTTTGGACTCCCTGCATAAAATGTTCAAGAAACTCCATATGACATTGAATCGTTTTCACACAATTTTTGACATATTTACAATCAACATATTTAATATGGATATATTAGGGTGTAGCAACGAGGGGCCAAACAAGGGTATTATCATTCATAAAATAACTTTATAAATTTAAAGAATTGGTTGTTATATTTTCAGATCATTTCTTACTATTTCGAAAACGCGAACAAGGAAATGGTTCGTCTGCAAGATATTATCATATCTCAAAACTTTTGGCCAAGATCAGTCGCTTTTGTAAAGATTGTTGATGGATTTAATCTTTACGTTACATCAAAGAATACAAGTCGAATCATGTTGTTAACTTTTAACAAAAACACCATCAAGACTGGAGGGTAAATTTTTTTTAATCTTTATCACAACAATTGCTATAAATATACAGTATAAAGAAATTTCGTACAAAAAGGGTAATTTTGTTTGTTTTACCCCATGTGTTTCGTTTCATCTTCTTTGTGTTTCTCTTTTGTTCAACAGGTCTTACCCAAAGATAAGGGGACACAACCGCAAATGCACGGAAATATGCCCCTTAAAACGTAACCTTATTGAATGTAAATATCGCGTGTGCAAATTGAAATGATGTTAGGCTTCCAAAATACCCTTTTCAATGTAGTCCTTACAGCAATTGGCAAAATAGAACCTAATTTTGGAAATTTGAATACGTTTTGACTCATTTCATATCGTGAAACTTTACCCCTGGAAGAGCCAAATGGCCTGCTGATTAGCAATATAAAGTGTCAAATTTTCAGGGGGTCAAGTATATAATTATAGAAAGTAGAATTTATCGTAAAATTATTTCAATGCAGGTTTATTGAAGGTGTTGGTCTGGCTGCAAATACCACTAACATTTTAAAAGGAATTTACCTCTACAAACCATGGTACATGAGTATGTTGAATGAATCAGGGAGAACGTATGTGCAAGCTGAATTTGAGCAATTTGCTGCAAGAAAATCTATGCAACGTATATATCGTGAAATCGAAGTTGGTTGCGGTTTGAAAGATTATCATATAGCATCTCCTTCACTGTTTACTCATAAAATTGCATTGATTGATGCAAGAAAAAACCGTTTGGTTGCTCAAATTGGAGGCTTGAAGTTACCACGGAGTCTTGTGTGGGTTGGAGATGATACACCATCTAAAGGAACAGTACTTTTTGGACCAAGAGACGTTTTGATTTTCGTGATGATCAGCATCATTACTGTTTTAATTTGATGTGCTCTGTTTGTTTTTAAGCTTTAATTACAGAAAGGAGAACGTTTTTACGTTTTAGATTTTGACAGTTTTAACAAAGTTGAACATAAGCTTATTTTAGACATGAATGAAGGAGTGATTTTATGTTGTCTGGTGTAAGCACAGGAAACATTGCAAAGTTTGTTTTCGTTTTGATGTGGAGGTCCTCTTTCCCAGCCTTATTCTCGGGAAATCCCAGTCAATTTTTGGTGATATACAATCAGTGATTTAGTCCCATTCCAAGGGTATTGTTTTTACTTAGGGTATTCCCAGTCCCTGTCCATCAACTCTCGGTCTCAATCCTTCAAACCTCAGCCCCAGTCTTTCAAATCTCAGTCCTAGCATAAAAAGGACCCATATTGCCATAATATTATTTTACGCAAATTCCAGATCCCAGAATTTCTTTTATCGCAGAAATAACAAGGTTTCTACGTTTTAGATTTTGACAGCCTGAACAAGATTGAGATAAACGTATTTTAGACACAGACATAATGAGTGATTTTAAATTGCTTCAAATTAACTTTCTGTTCCTGCTTCTGACCCCGTCCGCTAAAAGTCCCATTTCTGTGGAAACGTTTCATTTATGATATTTTGTGATTAATTCATTGACGTCTCTTCTAAATTCGAATTTAATTTCTTAAACACTGCAATCACTGCAATCAATTTTAATAAAGAGAAAACCCTGGAATCTACCAACTCTAAAATTCAAAATTTAACTAATGATGACCTCTTATTTATTATTACAAAAAGTCCACAAGACAACGGAGAGATGAAACGCCCAAAGAAACAAACATTTTCTGTTTTACAGTTGATAAAATTTGAAAATTAATTGATTCCAGTTAATAAAGTGCCATAAAGAAGGCAAACTCCTATCATTCATCTGTAAAAAGAACAGTTTATAGCCTTACAAGAGGGTGGTAAAGGGTTTTTTCGTGATCCGTGATTGGCCCTCTCATAATGTCCGTGAGCCGTGAATTGAAGGTACTTTATTTCGTGAAACTTGATTCATTGTTTAAAAAGCGTGATTCGTTAGAACATATTTTCATTTTTTCTGTTTCATAGAGAAAATGTGCAAAATACTCTCATTTCATAAAAAAACTGGTTTTCATTTTATCGTTCCTGTCGCTTTAGCCTGGAGCAATTTTTTAATCGTAGCGATTTTACAAAGATGCAGAGAATAAATAAACCAAATAAAACACAATTTTTGGGAAAGAGAGATTTACAAATAGAGGAACCAGCTGAATGTGGAAAATCGAAAATTTTCAATATCCAAATCAAAGTCAAAATCAAAATCTGATATTAATCAAAAATTCTGCATTTGCTTTTTGGCGGAGATTGCACGCCACATGATTGGAGATTGGTACCGCAATTGTGTAAGAAGGATTAAATAAATAAAAGTTATTACCGCAATTTTGTAATAATAAAAGTAGAACAAAGTAGGCACCGTAATTTTGGAAAAATATAAGTAGATTAAACAATAAATTAGATAAAGAATATCTCCTTACGTAAAAGTAACTCAGGTCAAAAATTTTCATCTTACCTAGGGCCTAAGTTCTGGAACCAATTATCCTTGGATCTAAAATCCACAAACAACATAAATACTTTTAAACATAAAATCAAAAAAAGTTTCATGCAAAATGCATTAGGATTATTATTTTATTTTTATTGTTATTGTTCACGACATACCTCAAAGGGGGCCATTACGGAATCAAGATCTTTTCGATCTTTTAGTGCTATCCATGCCACTCTAGTTTAGGGGTGTGTGTTTTTAAATTTGTTTTTATGTATTTATTCTTTATTCATTTTTTACTTTACGTGTAAAATTTTATCCTTTCATTTAAATTGTAAACTTTTAATTCAGTGGCAAATAAAATTAACTAACTAACTAAAACTATGTACCACAACCTAGTAAGAATAAAAGTTAGTGCCGAACAGGAATAAAAATCGTAAACAACTAACAGAGAAAATATGTGTATGTAAAAAACACAAGTCTTGGATAGCCAAACTTCACCTAGTACAAAATGACTGACTGGATTTACCATAATTTTGATAATTTTTAAAATTTCACACCATAGATATTTGTATTAATTACCCTAAAAGCTAAATCACTTGAGAGCCGTTGAGATTGAGCCCAGAAAATATAGTTATTACACAGTTCTAGCTGTAAATGTCAGAAAAGTGCAAGGAATTTCTCAATTCAGCATATTATATGCTAGTTATTTTAACTAAACATGAAATTGCAGATGGGCCACAAAATTTTAGAGCCGCTCAGGATGGGCCACCAAACTTTTGGAGAAAATTCGGGTTTTCCCTCCGCCCCCTCCCCTCCTCCTAGCAGCTATTTTATGAGTGGTCCCTGAGGCCAAGGCATAAAATGAATCTTGTTATTATTTAGGCCTCTGCATAGATCTTGTTTTATCTGGGGCCCCCAATGAGAACATAACTCAATTAATTTTTTCTATTGTTTTCTATATCTATTCAAACCGAGGCTATTCGTAAATTGCTCTAGGTTGATTGGTCTTTTCGTATTTTCCCATGAACAGAAAAGAACACTAACACTGCAATTGTCATGTTACAAAATGTCACAAAAAAAGAAAGGGAAAGAAGCTGAAACTTCAAAAGAAAAATGGAACAAAGAAGAAGATCCATTACAGGCTATTGTTATTGCTGACAGCTTTAACACAAAATTTCAGCCTATTACGATTGAAAAACCGAGAGTAAGTATCTTTTCAATTTGTAATTTTCAAATTCTTTTTTTTTTCTTTTTTCTTTTCAAATTCCTTTATCCAACGTTTTATAAACTATAGCTTTCTAACAGCTACTCGAAACTGGCATAATATGGCCAAGCAAAATATTTTTTTCGTTTCTTATCCAAATTTTCTTCAAATTATGCAATACTTAACAGGCACTAGTTGGGGAATTTATTTTTTATTTAGTTACCCACAGTTTTTTTGTAACTTATCTACAATCTACAATATTAATCTCCAAAAAGGCTCAGCCCATGATGGAGATACACAATACTCACACTACATCACACGATACATCACACCTAGTTTTGGTGCAAGGGCACTTGGTCAATATATTTTACTTTGGC
>JAYJMH010013222.1:0-47826 GCA_036873815.1 Phacellophora camtschatica | reverse complement strand
CAAGTATGACCTTGGTGGGATTCGAACCCACGACCTTGAGGTTATGAGTCCGGCGCCTTAACCACTAGGCCATGCTTCCTTTAAGACTGTAAGATTTTAATTGCCTTTTAACTGGAATAAGCAAGAACCCGCTACTAAAAGTAACTGACTTATAAGAAACCACAGGCTGATTTTTTACATCAGCCCAATTATATAATTAATATTATATATATTACAAAATATTAAGAAACCAGAAAGTCTGATTTTCAAAAATAGGTGGCGGGTTCTTGCTGCATGTGAAGGAAATTTTCCTTTGCTTAAAGCATTATCTATAAAACAGGAAATTTTTAACATAGAATGCGAAGAAGAAAAAATAAATAAACGTGTTTCTCCGCTGTGTCTTAATTAGAAGCATGAATATTTGAACATTTCGTGCTAATTTTCTTGTTTTCCTTCTCTTCGCGTCTAGGCTGCATTGAACTCAACACAGCAAGAACTCAAGCAAGCTCAAAGCCAGCTGGAAGATGCTGTGTAAGTACCAGGGGGTCGTCTTTATTTTATTTGGCGTTTTTGTATCCACTACATATTCAAATGGTGTTGCATATTCAGTTGAGCCGCTTCAATTTGAACTCGCTTAACTGGAACTCTGGGGATTAACTTGAACTGCTCTGTATATCCTTTAAAGGCTTTCAGTTTTGACTTTACATTATAGGTTCGTTACATTGCAAACTCATTACCTTGAAGAAGTTTAATTCTTTTCAAGAGTTTAAGATAGCTGGGTTCAATTGTACTACTAAAACTGAAACTTTTTGTTTCTACACAATTGAGGTCGACGCAAAGCTACAGACAGTGAGAACCTATATTATGAGATTTTCAACCTGGCAGGGTTCTTAACTTAAAGGTATACTTGAGCCTGAAAGCTAGAATATATTTGTTTATTGTTTCAACAATGTCTTCAGTATTTAGATGACAAGTCTGCAGTGAAAGTGAAAGGTTCTTATTCGCTAGTTTTTACTGTACTTATCCTCAAACTTTCAATATTTTTATTTATTCTTTTGTATTTCTCTTGCTATTTGTTGAATAAATAGTATTTTCCGTTGATTCATATATCTTCTGGGGGAAAATAGAGTATAGTTAACCCTTTTGGGCTCAAGTAGAAGTTTTGATGTTTTAGTCTGAGGTCTAGTTTACCTCCTATTTATTTTAGCAACGATACTTTATTTATTGGGGGTAATCTTTGAAGTATATATAGTCGAAATTTTCCGATCTTCTGAAATTTTTTCAAAATCTGGAGTTAAAATTGTGACGTATTCTATCGATATTTTTTTTTCAAAGTTCATTTCAAAGTTTAATATTTCGAAAACTACATCTACTTCGCCCTATTTTGAAATTTATTTCCATACGGAAATGTAAAGGGCAATAGTAAAATGCCATATCAATGAATTAAATACTTAAGACTCAACCTGAATAAAAATATATTTCAATGAATGAATTCATACAATCCTTAAAAGCACTATCGCCATACAACTGCTAGAAAATGCAATATCTTTATCTACGCACCTGCGAAATCCATAAGTGAGATTGGCATCATGGCCAGAATTTGTCAAACAAAACACTAAGGTCTTGTACGTCACAGCTAGATTTTCAATTGGAAGCAATAGATTTTCACCTTTGAGTGCACTCAGCCAAATCAAAATAAACACAGCAGAGCTTCGTTGCCTTGTTTTGTGATTTAATCAGCACTGTTCACGCTGCTAAAACTGACCCAGGTTAAATTCCTGTTCGCCCCAAATTTGGTTCACACAGGTAAATTTTTTCCGTGTTGACATGCTAATTTAAACTGAGTTAAACTAACCCACCTTTGGTTTGCCCCGGATTTAACCTGGTTTTAGTTTGCAAAAGTGTAGTGTGGACACCCATGGGGCGAACCCAGGTTAAGATAGAAGAATTGACAGTACTAAAAATGATATACCGCATTTGTCTCAACTGACCTTGGTTCGATCCAGATTCACGCCCATGTAGCAAAATTGAATCAAGCTATGTGGACATGGTGGGGTTAAACCTGGGCTAGCAATATCCATGACGAACCCCAGTTTAACGTGGGTTAGTCTTAGTATTGTTGACAGGGCTTTATACTTGGCCGTGTTTGATAAATTGCTTTGTCATACTCAGGCCTGGATTATTCATTTCACAACAGAAAAGCAAACCACAGTGAAAAAAATCGCAATGTTTTGCTTTTTGTGTTTATTTTGATTTCATTGAGTGCACTTAAAGGCGTGAAATCTATTCTTTTTTTTTGTCGTAAATTGCATTGCCATTTGCGATTGCTGAATAGCAAAGCGTTCAAATCTTAGAGTGGTTGACTTGATTGATAGAGTGGTTGAATAATATTTACACCGCGCGGCATTGTTCGGGCGGGACCTAGACAGTTTTAGGTTGCTGAAATAAAATGAATTGCACTCTCTGTTTTTCAAGCTTTTGTAAAGGTCATTTTTCAAATTAATTAAAATGTCTTAGTTTATATCTGTTCATGGAGATTCTTTATTATCTGGCAAAAGCATGGAAGTTCGAGTAATTAACTTTTTTCTATTTTTCGAATAACTTTCTCCCAAACCTGAAAAATGGAGCGTACAATTCATCTTATTTCAGCAACCTAAAACTGTCTGGGTACATCTCGAACAGTGCTATGAGGTGTGAATGTTATTCAATTTGGTTTTTTTTAGAAGAACACACTATTTTTTTTTACAAGAACACACTTTACAAGAACTTAGAGCTTAGCCTCAGATCAAACATTTCCAAAAAATTCAATACCGCGTTTAGTATTCTGAAGTTATTTTCTGTGATTGTTACTTACTATACAAATTATTTAAACTATGTAAATACGAATCCTCCCTATGTGTTGTTGAAGCAAAGGAAGAAAAACTGGTCACGTCGTCAGTTGGGATAAAATTACAGAAGAATTTTGAAGCGAAATTACAGAAGAATGCAAAAAAAAGAAGCGTCAGCAAAAATTATATTGTTCTTAGGAAAAAGAGAAAACAATGAGATAAGCCTTTTTCCTGTTTGCCTTTTTCCATGCTTTTCTTACAATAGATTGCAAGCTTCCTTTCCTATCCCGAGAAGTAACCAAGAGAAACTAACAAAATGCTAACTTCAATTTATTTGATTAATCCTCTCACGACTTCGATATTGCCTGTTAATATTGCCTGTAAAACGACATATTTTCAGAAGGTAAATGCAGGAAAAACTTTATTTCAAAGTAAGTTTACTTTTTGAATTAACTTGGTTTGTATATGTGTTACCCCCTGTAAAATAATACTTCAATAGGATTTGCCTGTTAAATGAAAATGAATCCGGGCGTGAAAGGTTAATATGTTAGTGAGATGTCGCTTGGCTGAGAAATGCTTGCCTCTTACTGTTTATTTCAAAGTTAAGGTAAACAAATGTTAACAAACAAGCATGTGGGCGAGTATTTTTAGTTTGAGGTGGCTACACGAAACATCTGTTACACGGATCTGATATCTCTGCCGTGCATTGCCCCCTGATTTAAGCATGTACTTTATCGTAGCCAGGATCCATTGCAACTTTGGCAAGCGTGTGGTTATCGTTATAGTTATCGTTTGGCAAGCGTGTAGTTAGAGCTTGTTTGCAAAGGAGAGCTGCTGCAATCTGGTATTAGATATATTGGCTATGGTCTTTACGAGAGTATGCATTCTGATATCAGTAGATGTCAATCGACTGTTTGTATTTGCTGAAAACATTTCTTTGAATAACCTAGCGGCAGTTGCAAGTGATGTTCTGTAGTAGTGTGTATTGTGGTATGCCAAAGACTGCTTGAATTGGCAGGTTTCATGGATTGCAGTAAAGTGGAATCGATGTTTTTGAAGCGAAGGGACATACTGGCATATGTAAATGGCGTTTTGCCACTTTCGGTTGGAAAGCTTGTCAAGGATCAAGTGTACGTCTAACGTCTTCTAATGTTGCTGAAATTCTGTTGAATTTTTAATAGCAGACAATTTGAAAATAAATTCTTGCTTTGTTGCCTTGAGGCTCAATTTCAAGGATCAGAGTTTTTCTGATTTTGTTGAAAATAATGTTATATTTTACACTGACTTGCATAACTCTTTAACAGCAAACATTGACGAGAAATTTTAACAAAGGAAGCAAGACACGAGTAACTCGTAGCTTTTTGTCTTGAGGTTCGATTTTAACATCTGAATGTTTGTCAAGAGTGGAAATTGAAAATAAAATAGTGACTTGCGTAATTTTCGGCAGGTAATTTGATGCAAGTGAATTGTTGCTTTGAGGTTTAATTTTAACGTCTGAAAACTTTGTCGGGAATAAGGTACACGTTTTGTGTCTGTTATTTTTAGCGTCTGAGAATTTGTCAAGGATGAAGTGTACTTTCGTTTTCAAACTCTGAGACGTAACTTTGTCCATCATTGCTGAAAATTCTGTTATATTTCATCCCACGATTTTTATCACTTTTCGATGGCAAACAATATGACACAAATTGTTTTTTTAAGTTGCTTTGAGGTTATGTTTAGTGTCTGAAAGTTTGTCAAGGATGAAGTGTACTTTCGTGTGCAAACTCTGAAGCGTAACTTTGTCCAGTGTTGCTGAAAATTCTGTTATATTCCTTTCCGCGACTTTTATCACTTTTCTACGGCAGACAGTATGACATAAATTGTTGCTTTAAGTTGCTTTGAGGTTATGTTTAGTGTCTGAAAGTTTGTCAAGGATGAAGTGCACTTTCGTGTGCGAACTCTGAAACGTAACTTTGGCCAGCGTTCCTGAAAATTCTGCATAATACTTTTGATGCATATAACGTATGAACAGCCCTCCAGGGCCATAGCATACAATCACAACTCAATACATACTTATTTAAAACAACACAACAATTGAGAAAAATGATCCATTCCAGTGGTATCGGTGCTTAGCGAGTATCTTTAGTTCTATAGGCTGATGTGAAAAAAAATACGTTGTCTGCGTGTGGTACCATATATATAAACATAAATAATTGCTTTCAATAAAAATTTTGATACCAGTATATAATGAATAGATTAGAACATTTGCTAATTTTTTCATTACATACTGGTGATAAAATTTTTATTAAAAGCAATTATTTATGATATGAAAAAGGCTGACCTCATTACCTTTGTGGATAATTTGCTGCTTTGAGGCTAGGTTTTGCGTCTGAAAGTTTGTCATGGATGAAGTGTACTTTTGCGTATAAACTATGAAACGTGGCTTTGTCCAGCGTTGCTGAAGCTTATCTTATAGTTTTTTAATGATTTGCGAAAAATTGAACACAATTGCATTGTAGCTTTGAATGTCGTTTTGAGGTTTGCTGTTAGCGTCTGAAAGCTTGTTAAAACTCAACAGCATATTGTTGTTTCATTTGCTCGTCATTAGTTTCAGTACTTTTTGTGCTGAAAGTGTATCATTTGCAAATTTTGTTGTTTTTTTTTTCAGGACCGATTTCAAAGCTCGCATTCAAGAATTGGAACTGCAGATACGTGACTTAAATCGTGTCAAAGAAAATGCAGACAGAGAGGTCAACGAGCTGAAGTTGCAATTAAAGATGGTTGAAGAGTCCCGCGACACGGTCAGAAGAGATTTGATAGAAGCCCAGCGCAAGATCAGAGAAGGAGAGGAGGCAAGAGAATCTGGAAGGAAGGAAAACGTCGAGCTTCGCAGGTTGTTGAAGGATGAGGAGAAGGAAAAAGAGGCAATTCAAGCTACAACCAATGAATTAAGAAGCAAGGTTAAAAGGACAGAAGGTGATTTTTGGGGATATTTTGCTGGCCGGGTCTCTATACCGGATCTATATACCGGCCTGGTCTCTATGCCGGTCGGGTCTCTATAACAGATCAATATACCGGCCGGGTCTCTACACTGGATCTATATGTCGGCTGGGTCTTTATACCTGATCTATATGCCGGCCGGGTCTCTATACCTGATCTATATGCCGGCCGGGTCTCTATACCGGATCATGCCGGCCGGGTCTCTACGTTTGCAAAGCTACTGCGGAGAAGCTTTAGATTTGCTAATTAATTTACTTGACGTTGATGTATCTTGTTTGCCAAAATCTAATAAGAAATCTCAAAGTTATACTGAAGGAAAGCCAACGTTAATTACATTACGAAAGCCATAATTTATTTTCAGCAGATTGCGGCAGCAGAAATCTTCTATTTTGAGTTTGATTCAGTTAATTTCTTAATTTCTTATTTTTAATTGAGTTAATATAATTTAACTTTTATTAATAATAATTATTGCGCAAATTTGGGCAAGCACGGTATATCCAACTGTAAGTTAAAGCGTCTTCTATCAATTTCAAGCAAAACCAGAATTATCGAAAGTAATCTCCTCCACAGCAGATTTACAAAAGTGGAAACATTTTTATGGGCAACCAGGTATAAATATATATAGTGAATAGCATGTAGCATATATTATATATACATTATAGCAAAACATAAGCAAATAATATTTATAATATTATTTAATAGTGTTTAGTAGTAATGACACTGAAGTGAAGGCTATGGTAAAAACTTGTTTTGTAAAATTACAGAAAATATTTATGAGTGCATTTCATGCTGTTTTCCACCATTAAAAATAACACAATAATTCCTATAACAAAGATAACACATTCCAGGTGAAAAGGCAAATCTAAAAAGAGGCCTTGAGGAAGCCAATCAGAAGATTTTCCATTATCAAGAATCGACCAACGCCCAACAGAAAGAAGGCGAAGAACTGAGGGGTAATCTGCGCGATGTTGAAAAAGCGAGACAGGAAGCGCGCAGAGAAATACAGCAATTATACAACCAGGTTAGTGTCATTATTTGAAGCTACTGTTATGGAGAAGCTCGTCTCTATCATACAGTTATTTTGTAAATGTGTATTGCAATATCAAATTGTTTATTCTTAGATATGTTTATTCCCAAATTGATTATTTTTACATATATATATTATAACATAATGGGTAATTATAATGCAAGTCTTCATTATGCAGCTTGTAGCACTTGTAGCTTAATTTTTATGACAAACTTACCTTGATATTTCTGAAATTATTGTAAAGTTTTACCCGCGTGTACCTCCTGAAAATATTAATTTTTACTTTGTTTGCCATATGGCCCTTCACGGGGTGAAAGGGATAGTAAGGGGGTGAAAGGGATAGTAAAGGGGTGAAAGGGATAGTAAGGGGGTGAAAGGGATAGTAAGGGGCTGAAAGGGATAGTAAGAGGGTGAAAGGGATAGTAAGGGGCTGAAAGGGATAGTAAGGGGCTGAAAGGGATAGTAAGGTAAACATACCTTCAGATACCTGAAATTAACATGATGTTTTGTCCGCCTTTACCTGTCCGCACGAAAATGGGATGTTTTACAATGGGGTATATGGCCATTCCCAAGTTGGAACGGTTAATGAGAGATCGGTATTTTTGTAGGTAAGGCAGTTAGAATCGGATTGTCTGCGGGCAAAGAAGGAAATCAGCAACTTGAAAGATCAACTTGCAAAGGAAGAACACATGCTCGAGGAAAGTCGCAGAGAGACATTTGGCACCAAACAGAAGCTTGCCGAAATTGATGGTGCGCGGGAGGTTGCTAAAAGGGAGGGGCAACAATTGGCACGTAAACTTGCTGATAACGATGAGGATTTCAGATTGAAAGAAAGGGATTATCAAATGGCCGTCGAAGAGTTAAGAAAAGGAGAAGGAAAGGCGCAAGAGAAAGTGAAGAACCTTGAAAACTTGATGGAGAACGCCAACCAGGTAATGTTTTATTTTTGATTTATATTATATTGTTTACTGTTCTGTATTTGATATATATATATATCTGTTCTGTATTTTATATATATATATATATATATACATAAGTGCCTGTCAATCGACGATCACCCAATCATGTTGAGCATAACCAATATTATGTGAACATTTTCTGCTCGCGACCAAATCAAGTGTTCCTGTTGATATTTTCACGTGAGCAGTATTTCGTTTCTTAAAACTGCGCATTCTCTACTAATTCTTGGGTGCCATTTATTTTAGATTGGCTGTATGCTTATTCGTGTCAAATGTCTTTGACTAAGTTTTCTTTTGAAAGAGTGTTAGGCCACTCTAAAGTGATGCCACTCTATCCGTTTGTTCTTAACTTTGGTAATTTACTTTCACTTTTCTTGTTTTAGGATCAAGCAGACTTGAAGTTGAAGCTTTCAGGTGCTGAAGGAAGAATCACTGGCCTTGAAGCTCAGTTGACGAAGATTGAAAATGCAAAACATGAAGTGGAATTCAAGCTAACGAGTCTTCATTCTGCGTTGCGACGTACACTGGGCATCAGGGGAGTTTCCAGCGAGCGTGCTAGGTGTGTTTATGTTTCTTTAAGAGTGCAAAGAGGAAGGATTCCCCCTACCGCATGGATGATCAGGATGTTAGGGCATGATCAGGATAAATTCGGGTACCCGACCAGTGTCAAAATAGAATTCGGGGCTGCCTTGTGAAGGAAACCCCCAAAACAATGGAGAATAATCCTCACCCTTACCCCCCCCCACCCTCATTTGAAGTGCATTAACAGCACTGACATTGCAAAACAAAACATTTTGGTTACGCTCGTTGATTGGTTACACTCGTTGATACTACCAAGAGTTACGGGAGTAGCTCAAATAATCCTTCTACGCCCGGATTTATTTCCAATTAACGGTAAAATATAGGGTAAAATTTATTTTGCAGGGGGTAGCACACGGAAACTAAGGCTATTCAAAAGGTAAACTTGCATTGAAGTCAAACAAATTAATAGAAAATTTGTACGCATTTACCTCCTGAAAATATGACGTTTTACGTTGTTTAACAATGGGTCATATTGTCCTTCCCGGGGTGAAAGGGTTAACTCAATTATAAAGAAATCATGGTGAAACCAACGAATTTATTTTTTATTTATTGCTCGTCTTTAGTTGTTTTATTATTGATATTTCTGGGTCGGAGGGATGAATCCTATGTGCTCCCTGAGAGGGTGAGATTGGGATTGAAATCTCTCTAAAGATTTGGCAAAATTTATTTACGAAATTGATGTCAATTTGCGCACGAAAAAACTCTGAATTCACGTAATATTTACGTTAAAGTTCGGCTTGTTTTAATATTTTTGGTGGCGTAAATCCGTATGGATCTTGTAATCCCCCCCCCCCCCCCATTCCTCCGAATTACTGTATGAAAGCTAGGGCGTTCCTGGGAAAAGTTAGCTAACTAACATTTTTTGCTTGCACAGATCTCCATCGCCCATCAGGAATACAAGCCCAAGGCGACGAACTCCATTTGGACGCAACAAAACTCCAAACAGGGATGATATGGATATGTCACCGTCTAAGGACGGCTCACTTTCACCAAGACGATCTCCCAGCAAGGGTGATTCTGTCAATGAGATTGATCCTGAAGCTGTTCGCGTGGCTCTGCGTGACTTTGCGCAGAGGCTGCGGGACTTTGAGCGCGAAAGAGACGAGGCTTATGCACAAGTGGGAAGTTTACAGAGACAGCTATCCGAGGTTGAGAATGACCGCAGTGAATGTGAAAAGAGGGTGCAGACTTTGCAGAAAGCATTAGAAGAGAGTGAAAATGGTATATATATTATAAATACATTTTATTTTTATATGGCTCTATTGGGATCCTTAAAGTGTGTGTGTATTAAAAATCTATTTGAGACATATAAACGATTTATTTAAAGATATAATCTCGAGCCACACTTTAATGCAAATGTACCGAGTTTAAAGTGGCACATATGCTACTTGCACATTTACATAGCAAAGGAAGTTATTGATCATCGATGATGCTCAAACAAAAAGAACAATAAAAGTAGGTGCGTTTTCTTTCAGCTATTGCACAAGGCCTTTTACTTTCATCAATTTATTACCTTTAACCACGTGGTATTTACTCAGTCTAGCCCCACTGTTGAGCCATGAAATGAAGCGAAATCCGTCTGTTGCAGACTCCAAAACGCTCTTGAACTCTCATATTCCACACATTCTTGCATTATATTCAGGCACTATTCTTCTTTTTAGCTTTTCTTTTGCTCTTTTTTCTTCAGGCAAACGTGGATCTGATGGAAAACTTAGCAGCGCTCAAACAGCTTTGATGCTTCAAGAGGAAACTATCAGGAGACTGGAGCGAGAACGAAAAAGCATCAACGAGAAGATGCAAGCGTTGGAAACGAGTCTGGCTCAATCCGAGACTGAGAGACGACAGTTTAAAGACAAAGTTAGTAAATTACAAGTTACTGATTTAAAACTTGAACAAGAGAAAGAGGCTATGAGATCTCAAATTGAGAATGCAGAGTCGCGTATTACCAGAATCGAGTTGAAGAAGAGAGGACTTGAAGGTGTGTGTCTATTTGATTGTACTTTACCATTACGCGATTATTCATTTGTAGGCAACTTAGACTTTGGGTAGTACTGAAGGGGTACTGAAGTTGCTAAATTTTCATCCAAAATTTGTAACTCAAGTTGCCTGGAGGAGTGCTTAGATGTTTAATACTGGCCTATGGCCTTAAATAATAGTCGAAAATTGTACTGGGTAATTGAAAATGGTACTGGGCTGATAAAGTTCCGCTCCATTCACGGCCACAGTGCCCTACTATGAACATACAAGAGCTTGCTCCAATTTCAATTTATTAAAAATTGCTTACTTGTCACTTGTTAGTTTTTTACTTGTATCTGATCTCAAAAATGGGGTTCCTTAATGTTTTAGACGTACTGTATATATATAGTACTGTAAGCAGTATTGTATAAACAAATAACCGTGTGTTGTATATATCTATACGTGGTAATTCAATACCTTCTATGTTTAACCTATTTAGACCCAGCTTTAGTTCTCTCGAACAGGCAAGGATAAATTAAATGGAAAAAACTGCATGACTGCACGGTCATTAGAACTCTTTTTATGGCCTATTACTCATACGGTCAAAGCTATATTAATTTTTCGTTTGTCAAGTTTGGCCTCGTTTTTGTGGAAAAAACTTGAACCCGAATTGAGTGAAACTAGACTTGACAAACGAAAGATTAGGAGAGCCTTGAACGGAAAGTTATTGGTCATGAAAAGAGTTCTAGTCATGCGGTTTTTTTCATTTAATAAAATTTTCAATAAAGAATTAGAATTTGCCGGTTTTTTACGTAAAAAAAAGAAAAAAATTAATTTAATTTTTTTAATTGAATAGTCTATTATGTAAGAATTTTGAGAAAATGATGGTAGAAACACAAAAATTAGTCCTAAGACTAAACTTTGTTCACGAAATCAAATTTAAAAATCAAAATTACCCAATATTCCAAAAGCACTATAAATGTTCATGATGCCGGTCTTTGAAGGAAAAATTTGGAATTGGGTTTTATCGATCGCTTTTTTGTGAACTTGAGCGTTAGATTTAATTGCTTTTTCCAGTTTAATGTTGGTTTCATTTTGATTGTGTAATTGAGTTGTCTATTTGTTGATCTTATTTGCCTTCTTTTGCATTTTTATTTATTTGGGATGTAGAAATCTTATAATTGGTGTTTGACCTTGGAATGATGATCGTTATGTTGTGTACATGAAAATTAAAAACAATTTATAATTGACATGTATTTTGTAGGTGACCTTGAACGTCTTCGACTAACGTTGCAAGATAGTGAAGCTGAGAAGCAAGCCATGCGGGAGAGAATAGACGATCTTGTTAAAGCTCAACAACATCTTGAGCAAAAGGCAACTTCTCTACAATTGACGGTGCGAATATTTTTGTGCTTTATTTTTTGTGCAACACTCTATTATCTCATTACATGCATGCTTGTTACAAAATATTTATTATTCATGCCTGAATTCAACCAGCTTTCTTTCTTAAAAAGAAGATATTTTCAAAGAAGAACTACCATTGCTACTTTATTTATATATACTTATTTTTTGCGGGATTATAGTAATTTATGCGAGATTCAAATCACATTCGAATGCAGTGATGTTTCTTTTCAAATCTCCTACGAGTCAGTAGATTAATATAAAATTATTTGTAAATAAACTAATAATGCCAAGATAAAGATAACTAAACATATCGGGCATAGCCCTTCATCAGTAGTAGATTGTTGACCTCTAAAGATAACTTTACCTGGCTCAGCCAATGAAAAATAGGAAAAGGTAGGTACCAGTAGGGTTTCCAGCAATAACTTTGAAAACAAGGTTTGATTGAAGCTATATTTGCTCAGGTACAGTTCGAACCTATTTTTCAGATTAAGCTCCAACCCCTTTTTATATTTTCTATTGTTTTGCCATTGTTCTTCTGAGAAATTGAGCCTTATTGACTTTCAGAAAATACGGACCAATGAGGAAAGATGCAATGCCCTTTTAATACGGGTATATGTTTCTTTGCTGGCGAGACTTGGCAAGCACGTTGTGATTTTTTCTTTAAGTAAGCTTGTGTGTACTGTAAAAGGGAAGTCTTTTTAGACAAATTTATAAAAAAAACTATCTTTCAGGCGGACATGATTTAAGTTCAATTATTGATGTTATTTTTACGCACTAGGTGGATAGGTTGTCAACTGCTTTAGCAAAAACAGAGGAAGAAGAGCGCACGTGTAAACAGAAGGTGACAGAATTGTCAATGAAATTGAATGACAGCAACCAGAATATTCTTGGCTTGCAAGAACGCATCAGACAGTTGCAGAGAGCGTTGACCAATGGCGAACATGACAAAAGAGTGCTCGAAGAGAGACTGGACACTCTGAAGTCGTCACAGACTGAAGGAAAGAAAGCCAATGACGGCCTTGCTGATAAATGCAGAGCTTTTCAAAGTGAAGCTCATGATGCGGAGGTGCTTATTTTTGTCTAATTGCTCTTGTTTTTTATTATATATATATAGATAACTGTTTTTCAGGCTAATCTTCAGGTTGAAACTTTTTTATTCATTTAGAATGTATGATGATTTGTTGACAGGGCCTGAAAATATATGGTATTGCAAATCATTTTGTGTAGTATCTTCCTGTTACATTCTTAAAACAAACTATAAATTTACGCCCGATTTTTGTTGCCCTTTTATTTTTTGTTGATTCTTTCGTTTTCATTTATTTGCGCACATGTGTAATCTTATGAATAATTAAATTCCTTAGATAAAGAGAGCTGAACTTGAAGATCAAATCCGCAAATTCAATCAAGTTTTGCACACCAAACAAGAAAGTGAAGAAGATTTAGTGACAAGGATTGGCAAACTCCAGGTAAATAATCAGCGCTATAAAAAGGGTCAAACAAAAATTGTTTTGACGTTTTTCTCACTTATCACTCAAAAAGTTATCACTTCAAAGCCCACAGGGCAATACATACGAAATAAAATTTATTTTAGAAATACCCTTTTTGTGTAGTTTTCGTAATACGCCCAGGCACTTAATTTGTCAAGGGCATAAACTTTTGCATTGTTTCAAGACGTTACTTGACGGGATAAGAATATATATATATATATACCGTAAAAACTCGAACAGGCCCCAATTTTAACTACCCCCCCTGTTAAATAGGCCCCCCATATCTCTTCGGACTCAGCCGAAAATGAAAACACATCCATTGAAAATTTACTTACATGACACTTTTATTCTTGGTTGCACCTACTGTATTTCAAGTTTGATATGATTTAGTTTTTCATCACTTATTTTTCGTCTAATGTTTTAGTTTCTTATGTTTGTTGACTTTTTGTCACTGATTTCTCTGAAAATGTTTCCTTTTTCAAGTAAAATTCTGCCTCTGGAATAAGCCTCTATTTTGATTTATTTAACTAAGATTGTTTGCTAACTTGGTGCATTTTATTGAACAGGAGGAAAAGCGACAGCTCCAGGAGAGGCTGAGCCAACAGCAGCGAATTGTTTCAGCTTCAGAACAAGAAAAGAGAGAACTTGAGCGTGCACAGATTCGAGTTGAAAAGGACAAGAAAGCTTTGAAAGCTACACTAGATAGGGTATGTCGCTTTTTTGTTATTTTTTGGTTTCTGAGCAATACACCAAAGGTAGTTGAAAATCTTAATGCTTTGCGGCCCTAGCACTGACTTTTCTTAATATGAAAGTCATATTATATTTGACCTAACTAAGACACCGAAGCAAAGGAAAGAAGCTGTTTGCACTAAGGGACAAAGAAAGAACAAGTTATTGAGGTTTATGAACTTTCTTGGCTATTTAAAAGAACTAAGAGGAACAAACGTTTTATTCTACAAGTATATAGATATTACTATACATATATAATTTATTTAGTATTTAATTTTAACATTATATATAATTAGGTTTTTAAATTTTTGGAAATATGAACTATGTACATATAGATATAGTGTTTTAAAATTAGGTTAATTTGTGATTAGTGTGCTTTAATCCCTTGAAAACCAGCCTATCTGTTGAAGGACAACCCTCCCTTCTCGTAGTTAAAGAATTACAATTGATTGAAAATTGATTGATGACTTTCTTTCCATCGATTCAGATTGAGAGAGACAAGTTGAGCACAGACGAGGAACTGAACAAAGTTCGCGAGGAGAGATCGGCCTTAGATCGGTCTCTGAATTCTCAGGACCAGGAAATGCAAGAATTAAGATCTCAAATTCAGACGCTGCAGCAAACACTTGCTGAGACAGAGGAAGGTCACGCTAAAAAGTGAGTTTTTTATGCAATAGCTCAATGTGTTGTGGCTACACAAATATATTTATATGGTTTTTACAATGCTAATTTTTCATCTACATTTGCGTGCGGGCGAAGTAATGAGCTCACCCAGCTATTAAATAAGGGCTGACAATACTTTTTTTCCTTCAAAATTCACCGGCAAAATGGCTGAGCCACAGCCTGTCTGCGTTCGCACATAACCGTATGAATTTAAAAACTTTTTTGACCAGATTGATGGAGATAGCGGGTAGACACCGTGATGAGATGGACCGCGAAGCCGATAGATCGAAGCAATCTCAGACACACCTTGAAAGAACTCATCAGGCAAGAGAACGCGCTCATAAGCAGAGAGTTCGTGGATTGGAAGAACAGGTTAGATTGGAAAGACATTTTATTTTAATTCGAGATTTTGTTGGAAAGGAAATTAAGAAAAGAATCTACAAATGCATCAACTTTCATGCTGAAATTTTGTATTTTGTATTTTTTTGACAAAATAAACTTCGAAAGAAAACTAGCCGATTTCAGAATTTAAACTTATCACTGTCAAAATGCGTAGTTTATTAGTTAAAGGCAAACTGTTCTCGTGTTCATTGGGTTAAACAAACAATAAGAAAGAATGGAAAGTAGCCATGCCTCAGATGCCTAATGAATTTCGATGTACATCGAAGTTGATAAGGTCCACCCTCCTGTATATATATCCTTTGTTGGCATTTTTGTCCAAATTACAGCCAATAGGCAAGGTGAAAAACAATAGACAAGGTGACAGTGTGCCTTTAACTTACCCTTCCTCTATCCCTTGGCTACATTTTGTAAACGGTGTCAAATAAGAATCTTTACCAAGCTGGTAAACATTACGCGGGTTTCTCCTGTAAAATATTTTGATGGATATTGACATAAAATGTGTTGATTTTTGTAGAATTTGCTGCCGGCAATTCTACGTTTTTATATTTTTCAATCGTGAACTGTTGCGTATATTCTGCTTTCCTTAATAAACAGTTTGTTTTTCTTAATACTCCAGTTACTGCAGATAAGTTTTTGTTCCAGTTTACAGCCCATGCACGAGTTATAGCAAGTTGTAGTTAGTGATATAAAGACTGTGGCTTTATGCACTATTGTTTGCAGACATTTTGCAGATAATTTTTTAAAGCTTTAAATGTTGAACGCTTTTTAATTTGGATTTTGCTGTGGTATTCCTTATACATTACTCTGACTGTTTATAATAATTACTATTACAGGTAAACACCCTTAAAGATCAGTTGACGAAAGAGATGCAACAGAAGCAATCATTTATTGCAAGGACGTCGCAGAAATCAGATGAAATCAGAGATATACGGACCAAGCTGAACGATTCCCTGAGCATGGTTTCTCAAAAGGCCATGGTTGAACCAGCTATCATCGAAAGGGAGGCTCAGAGGCTAGATCAAACGGCAGACCAACACTCGGGAATGGACATCACATCCAGTTATTACCCGACAAGCACACCGTATTATGGAAACATGCGCCGCACTAAATCTTCTTCGCCCACCTCGTCTATCATTTCTCCAGATAAGTTAAAAATGTCTGGGATATCCATGACACCAACGACCGATCCTGGCTTCAGTCCGAGTAAGAGGACTACGCCGATTACAGCAGGTTTACGAAGATCAGGCATGGCTCCGAGGTCATCTGTCTCCAGCTCTGTGAGCAAAGGAAGAAAAGACTATCAGTAAAACTTAACTCTTTGGAGATCTCTGGAAATTTGGTATAGATTGGCTTGCAGCCTTTTATTGATTTATTTAACTCTGAATACACTTATTTGTAGATTTTAGACTTGAGAAAAGGTTACTTTCAAAGATAACTATTCTATGGTGGTTAACTCATATACCGTGTTACCTCGTATAACCGCTTGGTCTCAAATACACGTCTCTCGTTCTAATAAATTTCTTCCCCTTTGAAAATAAAATAGGCGATAAACGCTTCGCCCTAGAATCGCCGCTTCCGTCAGAGAAAAACGTTAAAATATAAACGTTGAAACGTTTCGAAAATAGTATAAAACTTTTTGAATATTTATCAAATATGTTTCAGAACATTTAAAAGAATTTATAAACGCCGGGGGTAGTTTATTAGAGAAAATGCTGTACTTTTTATTTGTAGCTTGACTGAGGAGTAAATAGATACTACATAAAATTCATTAAAAAAAAATATGTAGAGAGCAGTTTTTATTTCTCTTGACTTAATGCAGAGCTTTGAAATACGTAAATATCATGTGTGCCTGATGTTAAACTTAAGTTTTTGGATTCTTTTGATATATTGATAATGAGAAACACTGAGATCTTTATTTTAAGACATTGACATAATGACGGTGTTTGCAACCAGTAAACAGTCAGTTTGATTTGTCATCGTGAACAAATAATAATATTCAGGCTGAAAACATACTGAACAGCATTATACATGCTAATCATTAAAACTTTGCTGGCTATAGGCAATAGCATGATTGAGGTTTTTTCGACGCAAAAAAGTTCAGTAATTGTGTTTGATGTTGGCGATAAAGGAACCGAAACTTGGTACGTTGTAATCGGTAGTTTTGATGATATGGTGATTAAAGTGGTAAATATGATACCAATCAAGTGGTGAAGTATATGTCAATACTGGCAACGAGGGAAGATTTTGTGAAACAAGGGGACTGCTGAACGTAATGTGACTTGCAATTGTAAAGAATAGATTTCTCACCTTTCATTTCATTACACTCAATCAAATCAAAGTGAACACCCCTTTTGGGTTTGTTTAATTGTGATTTGCTTGCCTGCGTTAAAAGGCGTGAAGTCTATTCTTCAGAGTGACAAATCGCATTGTTATGTTCAGTCCCGAATCCTTTGTTTTACAAATCTGCCTTTTATGTTACGGGCACAACAGTAAACAAAATCAGGTATTTTTTATTCGTCGACCCAGCATCGAAATCTCACAGTCTGTATTTTGCAGCTTTTCGTTTATCGCTGATTTCGTTTCTAGATTTACATTTAGCATTTAGGAAATAGCAGAATTATGTTTTTATCTTTATTCGTTCTCACTTGTCGCTGTAGTATCACATCTTTGTTGTAAATTGGGGTTAAACTTGACGTGATTTTTTAATAGATTGGTAATCGGGGGTTTTAAGGGGTGTTTACACAACGTTGATTGTATAAAAAGTTACTTTTCTTTATATGATGCCTATAGATTTTATAATTATACTCAAACTTTGTATGACTGGGAAAAATGATGAAAGAGTTAATGAAAGTTAGGATCATTCCACTCAACATAGGAGAATTTTGTAAAACAACAGATTCAGTTTTGAATATGACATTATGATTTGTCACCCTAGATAATAGATTTCACACTTTTAAATCAGTCAAGCAATTCACAATAAACAATACGGCAACTGTGTGTATATTTTGATTTGGTCGAGTGTGAAACGACCTTTTGTTTCATTGTATAATGGTTGAGCAAAGTCTTCAATTTCTCGCTTTTCTAAGGCTCGTGGTTAGTTTCGATCACCATTTTAAATTCCTTTACTAATGAAGTTAATTATTCGATATTTGCTTCTTGTTTTCAAGTGAACACTTGACATGCCAATATCTTCTGAACCTGTTGTCTTTTTACGACTCTCATTTATATTTCCAGTCATATTCGTTAAATCTATTATCCATTGTATGGATCGCTGACATCGTTCACATAATTGTAAACAAGGCATCAGATAGTTGTAATATTTCTCACTATTATTAATTTTTCTTTTTTTGATCCTGTGTGATTAAAGTTTTAAGTAAACAAAATGATTTCACTTTTCTTTTCTTTTACTTGAACACAGATTTGGTATATAAACTCCTTCGTGTTCCTCACATTTGGCAGTTTGATTGTGCCACTGAGCCAAAATATAGTGTCGTTTTCACTCTAACACAGTTAAACCAGCTTTATCTAAGCCAGATTAAAATTCTGCCAATCAAATGCATTTAAAATGTTGGATTAACCAATTGTAATGCAGCATTCGATAACCTGGGTTAGTTTAAGTTGGTTTAACTCGCAATGTGAATGCGGTATAGTCCGCATTTTACGCTTCGGCGATACGGGTTGTCATGTTTTTGGCTGGCTTGTTTTCGTTAAAATTTGGTAATCAAACTTCTGCTTTGTTCACACTTTTCTGAAAAGCCAGTTTGTTAGAAACTAGTGCTGGATTGTTGAAAAGTTAAGAAACATTTAGTACTCAGTCAAAAATTAAGAATGTTTAGTAGAATAGAGCAGACCGTGTATTAGATCATTTATGTACCTGAAAACGATAGGCTGACGCGAACCACTTTTAGATCGGATAAAACCTGGTCCATGTAAATATTTTGACCAAAATACTTAGAGCGAGTCTCCTTTTGAGGGAAAAGCTGAGGAAGGAAGGAAAAGGTTCCTTCTCCTTCGCAGTTTTTTCCTCCTCACTCCGCTTTTTTCCTCCGCTGATAAGTCAAAAGTGAGACTTGCCCAAGTCTACCCACACTAGGACTAATATTAATGCAGCTCAAAAACTCAAACAGTTCATTAATTTCGTTATCGATAGGATTTCGATCATACTTAATTCGTTTCATCTTTACTTGACTAAAGTTTAAAAATTTTTGACTAAATAATTTGGATCAAGCTAGAATTACTGTAGACTTGACTAAAGTCTATCTTTCATCACTAAACGAGTTCTTGTTTGTTTTTCTTCTCTTTTTGGTTTTTTCTCATTCATTTCTTTTTAAGATTTTCTCGTTTAGTGATAAAAATAAGACACTTCAGTCAAGTCCAACAATATTGCAGCTTAAAACTCGAGAAGTTCATGTATTTTTTCATTGATAGGATTTCGATTAGGCATTCAGTTAATTTGTTTCATCTCATCTTAAATTGCTTCTTTATTATTTGTCTTCAACCTAAAACAGAAAATTTTAAAATTAACATTAGTAAGTATAATTTCGCCACTAAAAATTTACAACTGTTAAAAAATAAATTAAAGATGTGAAATATTCACACAGTATTAAAATCACAAAATCAATCAATAAAAATCAATTTAAAAATCACAAAACTCCTAACCAGAGTGCAAGGGGAACTTTTTCAAATCAATTACGAATTGCCCTGCTATATAAATCCTTTACTTTACAAAAATTGGCATTGTTATTTTGCCCAAACAAACAAAGCGCACACACAAAGCACACAATCTTTATAGCAAATTAAAAATTGCGGGCACTTTATTATTATTTAAAAAAAGTTATTTCTGCAGAGAAAGATGTTACCTATGCGGAGGATGCTTGCAATTTTATATCTGCGTTTCTTCGTGGGAAAGAAATACAATTAGAAATGCTGTCCTCCGCAGAAATAAAAGCATCCTCCGCAGGAGTGAAAATGTCCGTATTAATCCATTTTTCAACTTACAAAAGCTGCACGTCTTTCTGCAGATCATTTCCATGTCGATTTTATGGCTTTGGCACAGACCATTGGCCTTCCACAATCCGCAATATGGGCCTTCTCTGTCACTTGTGTCCACGCAGGGAACTGAAATCGAGATTTTATTTGATAATCAAAATGTATCTAGTTTAGAATAACTTCTTGTCATAAATATCGATAAGTTGTTTGAAACAAAAAGCTTCCCCCTCCGCCGTTTCTACTTTATGGAAACCAATTTCTTTCGTGAAGGAAGACACAAGATATAGGAACCGTTAAGATTAAGATTAAAACTTTTGTTGTATGATCCAAGTCTGGATATAATAATGCTATTTATAACCCCCCCCCCTCCCCCCATAATACATTTTACGCCTTTGAATGCAACCAAGCAAATCATATTAAACAAAATGAACAAATTTTGCTCTCTGGTGCTTATTCTGATTCGAGTGCACCCAAAGGTGGGAAATTTGTTACAGTTAAAAATTGGCTTTGGACATTTCGAACATCTTTGTTAAATAGAGCGCGTTTTTTATTTCCCTTCATAGCTTTAATATTCATTTAGCTTCGCGTAACGTTAACTTGAACTGTTTTGTGCATCTCTCGAGAGCTTTCAGTATTGATTTAGCTTCGAATAACTCAGACGCTTTTGCTAACTTCAACGGTAAATCAATGTCATGGAACTGATAGGCAAAAACGTTTGGGCTGTCATGAAATATATTAATGCTGTGTTTGTGTTATTTTGATCGATTTAATTTGAAACGTCGTGAAAGAAAACGGTCACGTTTAAACAAGTGATTCGTAGTATATATAAAACTTGGTTCGATGCTAAACACTGCTAATGTTAAAATATAATTTCTTGTTTCTTAAGCATTATTTTGATTTGCCAAGATATAGACTAATTTGCGAACATGAAAAAATTATGGTTTTAAATACTTTAAACTCGATTGCAATAGACTTTGTGAGAAACCAAAATAATTTTTGCCATTTAGGAATATCTTCAATTGATCAATATGTTTCGAGACAAAAATACAGTCAAATTTCGGCCATGAAATTTTAAAGATATTTCAGTTTGGAGTCTTGTCCGAACGTTTTGCTGTCTGAAAATTTTACGGCTTTTGTAAAAATAATTTTTTTACATTGTCCGTTCGTCGTGGAAAGAGTTCGCCCCGTTGAACTTTTTAAAATTTTAAATCAAGACCAGAAACGAGATTAAATTCATTCATGTTTACTATTTTCCCGGTAACTTAAAAGTCTTAATAAAACTAAAAAATAGGCGGTATTATACACATTTGGGTGCCTTGATGCCCTTTTATACATCCCCATTTAAGTGACCCGGTTCCATTGTTGAACGAGACAAGGGAATCTTTTCCTTTCATTCAATTCATTCTTATATGCTTTTCTTGGCAGTTCTTCTTATCCATTCCTTATTATGCTTTTATTCTTATCTCCAGTTTTCTCTATATTTTTAACAGTGAATGCAGTTCTTTGCCGGAAGTAGTCTTGAGGCACACAAGAGACTTTTGATTTCTTTTCCACCAGGGAATTGGCCTGGGTTAGTTACCGATATTCTATTCCTGTCACTCAATACACCTTTTTAACTAAATTCAACCATTATGGCTTCTTTCAAAAGGGATTCATAATGGCGGATATCATTTGAAAAAGTATATGGAAATAATGTTTTACACTGCACTTCAAATTTAAGTTAAATTCATGAAAATAAATTACCGTTTGGTTTAACTGTTTTGTCTTTTTGGCATATTCCATTAACAAAGCTGATGTCGTCAATCGCAATATCTCCTTGATAACTTTTGCCACGGATGCCTTCAAAGATCACCTACAAATAGAAAAATAATTAAAATCCATCGTTTCACTATTCCAATAGTCACAATAAATACGAGGTATCTTGCTGCCCAAGGACAAAAGATATTTCATGAAGTTGGAGGGGGGGGGGGGGATTCAAAGAGATCTATAAATACCCACAAAATTTCTCTTCTGTCGATGCTAAATAGATCGACAGCAATGAAATAGAGCTAATTTATTTGGTCCCTTGATGGTTGGATTACTGGAAGTATACTGTAATAAACAAATATATTCCAAGTAAAATTGATTCCAATATACTCGCTTTACTGACTGAAGAGACAGACTTGGAGCAAGTCCAGCCAATGTTTGGATATATATATATAGTTCTGACTACATTCGTCGCTTTCTTGCTATTGCATTGAATTAATGGACGCCAATGAAGCAACTGAGAATTATAAATATCCAAAAGCTGGCTAAAAAGATTTAACTCGATTTAAAAATGTCTGTGACAGCAGGCATTTCTATTCTTCTCCACAGCTTACCTCAGCACAGACTTTAGGAAAAGTTCAGTTATTTCTTGTTCCCACTTCGGTTTTTCTCATTCTGCTTGTCTTATATTCCGTGTTCCCTGTGACCGAATTCAAAACACAAAATGTATGACAAGTAGAATGAGAAAAACCAAGTGGGAAAAAAATATAAACTTTATTTTTCCTAAAGCCTGTGACCTCACCCCAGTCTATATTGAAGAAAGAATTCTACATAGCAAATTTAAGTCATTCTATTGTTGCGACGAAAAGGTGTCGCATCCAGCCAACTTTAACATGCTAATCTTGTTATACCTTATATTTTTGTTGATATACGAGTGGCAGTTTCATTTTCTTCCATTCGTTTCCTTGGTTTCCGGACAAGGTAAAGATTTTTCTTCGTGCTCCGGTTTTCTGATTCTCTACGTAGACGTTCAAAGTTCCAATTTTGCCTCCAGCTGAATACATGTGATAGTAGAATGCCATGCATTTCCTTCCTTTCAAAGCGCCGCTGATCATTCGAGCGGTATCATTTGCAACTCTCGGGGATGATGCTTCGATGTATGCGAATGCGCCTAAGGAGGGTCATAAAATACAGTTATTGGAGTGTGCACAAAACTGCAGAAACCCACATAAATATAATTCCGACAATGAAGAAGTGGAGTAAGTTATTATTTCCAAAAGTATTGGACAACAGAAAGTTGTAAGATGAATAATAGACCATAGACTTATTTAGTCAGTTGTCTGCACTTGCAAACGGTTATCGGAACATAGTTCCAGCAAGAAAGATAATATATATTATTTATTATATTTCGATATTTTTATTCTTTGTTTTTTATTATTTTTTATTTTTATTATTTTCCACCAGGAAGAAATAATAGTTTTCCTGAATAGTATTAATAATTGCATTATTTTTTTCATATTTTTCAATTACATCACATTTAGAGACCCTTGGCAGGCTCTTGGGGGCAAATTGCCCCTCCCTCGCCACCACTGTAAATATTGACAGTTTCTAATTTAGTTTATCTTGTTGGCCGATCACATGCATACCTAGTCTCCCTGTGGTATGGTCAACGCTCGGTCCAGTTCCCCAACTGAATGTTGCACCCTTTCTCAACGTCCAATCAAAATCGTCGTCTTGCGCTTGAGAGAATCCACAAAAACTGTCATCGAATACACAATCATTTGGGCCTAAAAAATATTGGGTTAATGAAACGTGTTTGAAAGACGATGAAGCTTAATAAAAAATAATACTTGCATACAAAAACAACATAAACTGTGTTAATTTATGAAGTTAAATAATTGTTATTTTCATTACGGGAAATCATGAAGATGCGATAAAACCTTACTGTCAAGCTATACCTACCTTTTTGAAAAACTTTGTTAGTTTGACCAAATACCTTCTTTCTTCCTTCTTTTTATACAGTCCCTCTATTTTTGCTGTTGTTGTTGTTGTTGATTGGTACGGGGAGTAATACTGAGACCAAGTAGCTAGTCTAATTAAGAACATACTATGTACATAGTTTCGGCATTTGTAACTAAATATTGTCACACATCCTCAACATTCAATATTTGTAACTACAAGATTACTCAATAATATAAGCTTCTTCTCCATAACTGCAGAAAAATGTTGGCAACGAGGCAATCAAGCCAAATTTTGGTAACTATAACAAAGGTCCAAAATTTGTAAACTGTTAATAAAACTTTAAAATGAACAAACAAATGTGAAAATCTTACAACGTATGATTAATTTTGTCACGTAAATGTAAGAAAAAATATTGTATTAAATATTGAATTATTGATAAGAGAGCTTTGTAACAATATTACACATACCAGTCAACTTGACTTTCTTTTGGGTGAATGGCTGCTTTGTAGAAGCTCCTGAGGAATAATAAAATGTTCTAGTCAGCAATCAAGCTTGTGGCCCTTTGAAAGTTTAATAATATAATTCTACAGAAGGTACTTTTAGTAAATTTTTCAAGCATTAAAAGGTAGTAGAGTTACATGGTAAATTTCAAGTTCCCCTTTTCGATAAAAAAAACCATTTACGAGAAAGGCCAGGTTAAAATTTGGTTGAACGTGAAAGGCCAAAATCCAGGGCTCTGGTTTGGAAGTGAAGGCAAATTTGAGCTTTCAAAATTAATATTTCGACTTAATATACCAATAATAAAATTAATATACTGATATCAACAAACAAGGTATCTATTTTCAATTTAGCTATTGAGGAATACTTTAACAATTATTATTTGAGCAAAAGTGTCATCACTAGCGCGGATCAAACCGGATACACTTATTGGGGACACCCGGTACATTTTAGTTATGAAAATTATTTTGAAAAGTGCATTTTAGGAAAGAAATATATTTTTCAAATATATGAGAAAAGCCCTTGTCTTTTTTTACTATTGTCTTTATCCTCTTTTACAGTGTTTTTATATTGGCTATAGGCATCACATTTCTAAAAACCTGTCCAAAAGTTAAAAACACGAAGGTCAAAACCAAATCCAGCTGTTCTCGTATTTAAAAATGTGTAATTTGAATACGTACCGTTGCATTTGTACAACAATTTGGCTTGGTTAGAATCAATAGCAGTAAATCCAACCTCATTTCCAAGTTGGACTACATGAGATTGTTTTGGAAGCATTGTCGCGTTGCCATTCATAGTGAACGAGGTTTCATCGTATTGCATCATGCTGTAATGGTCATAGGGTGTGCCAAGACTGTCCACATCTTTGTTGCTGTGTTTTCTGAAATTGTATTTGTTTGCTGCAAAGTATAAAAGTTTGCTTTTAGTTGTGCCAAGATTCATCACGATGGTTGCAGTGTATGAAGAAGGACAGATTACAGCTCTAACCCTACCCGCTGTGGAAGGGATTCTTTCATCCCCCCACCCCAATGAAATAGGAGGTTTAAATCGTGAAAAATGTAGTTTCCATGGGATGTCTGAACGTTGTGTTTTTCAAATCTGCAACGTGAAACTGGCTAATTTTCGTCGTATTTTGGACAAACAAGCTGAAGGCTCCGAGAAGAAGGGCAAATTGGCTTGATTATAGCGTCAACCAGAATCAAGGCCTAATCTACGATGAACCATTGACATTGCGAAAGTAGGATGTAAGATTTACAAATAAAGCTATTTCTTTTGCAAAATCGCCTTTTGGAGTTGAGCTCAATATGACTCTAAGCTCATATATTGTCTTAGACGGTACTTTCAAAACAGCATGTTGATTGCTTTTCAGTAACATGTTAAATGACTTGTCCAATATAATATTATTGACTATGGCTCTAATTAATATGGCAATGGCAATGGCAATGGCACTGCTTCAGATTCTGTTAGCAACTAATACCTTGCTACACATTCAAAAAACAGTGGTTTTTTACAAACTTGAAATAAAACATAAATTTTTATTCCTATGAGAACAATATGTCTCCTAATTGGGATCAGCCTATGACAATTCAGTAACTGTGTGCAATTTGCTTGAGAATTTTCTGAAAAATCTTGCTTGGAGCTACTTCATTTATGGGTCTGAGGAAATAGCTAATTTATTGCACGTTATATCTGCCTGGTGTATCTTGCTCGTTCCAGCAGGTCTGCTTTGAACAAGGTCTAAAATCTCTCTCCTTTCACCCCTTCAGGGAAATGAAGAGATGAGAGAGGCCTTCAAAGCAAACCTGCCGGAAAGAGGAAGATATTTTAAGAGATTGGAACGACAATTAACTATTTCCTCCGCCCCATGCTTCATTTTGCGAAAAGCTCTGCAATGATCTCCAAATAAGTTAAGAAAGCACATAAAACAAGTAGGAAAACTTTGTAATTGTGGATTTGTTTACATTTTCAGATTAGCCAATGAAATCCCAGAATGTTTATCACGCGGTCGTGAATTCTGCGAATTGATTGGTAATCTTCAAATGTAAATAAATTTATCGAGTCGAGGAATAACACAAAATTATTCTTTGCTAAGCTTTCTAAGTCAATTTAAAGTAGCAACCTTCCTCGATGTTTTTCCAAAAAATGTTGATGTAGCTATCTCTGTCTGGTCTACTTTGTTCATGCCAAAATCCCATTGCATGAGCTGAAAAATAAAATGTTGGAAAGAACTATCATTGGGATAAAATTCATTGATACAGTAAAAATCTGCAAATATATAAGAGTGCGTTTGCATGAGAATTTCAGAACGGTCTGAAATTCAAACCGATTTTAATTCGGGGTCAATTGAAATCCTATTCAAATCTCGCGTGCGTTTACATGAGAGTGGGCGAATTGAACTCAAGTCGAGTTTTATTCACTTTTTGAAACCAGGTTGAGATTTCAAGTCGGCATGAAATTCTCATGTATACAGTATTTCTTTCAAGTTGGGGAAAACTGAAATTGTGAGAAAGAAAGAGAACTGAATCTTGGGATTGGGTTTTTGCATCGCATGAGCATTGATGTTTTAGTCTCAATTCAAACCGGTTTGAAATCGTCATGTAAACGCATCGCAAATTAGAAGGTCTTGCCAAATTTCAGACCGGTTTGAAATTTCAAGTCGGCGTGAGATCAATTCGGGCCTCGTGTAAACATGTTTTAAAAATCAATTTTGATAATTTTTTCTTCAAATACCTATAAAAGCATAGTAGCTACGAGGAATGACATAGTACGAGGAATGGCATAGTACGAGGAAAGTCACCAAGTAAAATGCATCTGGCTACTACGTCTCTTCCCTAATCATCTCATTAGCTTTTGCAGCACAGAATAGTTGCTTAGATTCATTTTTTTTTTCAATTTATTTTTATCAAAAATATCACATATTGTCATTTACTTTACTCACCAAGCTCATGTGCAACAGTCGCCCTTGTAAGACATCCATTATCCAAGCAAAGTTCTTGTTTTCCACCCTGGCGTCCCACATATGACCAACAGCTATGAAACAAAACATACGGAGCTACGGAAGCTTTGAATAGAACAACCAGGATAATACACTAAGATCTTTCAACTCGGAATTGCCTTTGCTAAACAAAGTAAAGCGTCCTATTTTCTGAAAATAGTTGACATTAATTTCAGATATTTCTTCCCAGAATTGCCATCACAGAAGATGTAAGCGTTGTGATGACTTTTGTTGACCGACCTACAGACCCACTGTCAAGGGAGCAAGGGGAAAAATGCCACTAGGTCCAGGAGTTAAAAGCTGCTAATTCGTAATAGGTTTTGTGTTAGGCCACAGGGTTGCTGTGTTATCATGCTCCCTGTGGTATCGTCTTCCAAATTCTCTAGGAGCCTCTTGACTACTCTCCGCGGCCTTGGACACTAACGTTGACGTGCTAAAGTTACATACCATAATTATTCTATTAAGCCCGGGAGCTTATTCAAAAGTCAGCTTCCCTGAGAGTATTATCTAAAAAAAAGCATGAGTGTTATCTAAAAAATATGCAGAGTATTATCTAGAAAGAGTATTATCTGTTTTGACAAAAAAGGGGGACCTATTCGAGAGGGGGACGTATTAAGAAAATCACCTTCACGAGGGCGGCTAATTCGAAAAGGGGCTTAATTGAATTATTACGGTAATTACAAAATACAGTCCTGCGCAAAAGTTAGATTGGTAACAAGATTAAGTTTTTGTGAGTTTTAAAATGTTTTAAAACGCAACCGTGCGACCGTTACTAGATAGGTTTGTTTTATGAATGTTGCAGAACTGAGTTGAAGAAGAAGAACTTACCCAGAGCAGTCGTTGAAAATGTATATATAATCTTTTTCTGTCGTTCTTTCTTTAAATTGTAAGCATGCGTATGATTCCCATTCTCTGAAACCTTGGAATATTGCGAACATTGCTTCTGGTTTCGATGCTAAAATTTTAAAAGAGAATTTGAGTTGAGTAAAACTAACGCAGGATAAAAGTCGACAAAAAAGTAGTTTAGCAAAAACCCACATATAAGTCACCCCAAGATATCTTTTCGTCAGCTGGAAAGGTTTTCAAACGAATGCACACGCATAGATGTTTAACTCAAAGTGTATGGGGCTAAACACCTATTGAAAAATCTAACAATATGAACAAAGCTTGATTAGCACGCGATGAGAAAAAAATCGGGAAATTTACACCCATTCTTGGGATTTAGTTCAGATTTTTTTAGAAAAACATTGTCTTTTTTTAGCCTGGGTACCAGACTTCATTTTTTTTACTGAAAGTCTGGTCAACTGGGTAGTCTTTTAGACAACCCATTCCTGGAATTTAAGGTGAAAGCTCTACCAAAAACCGGGCACATCTCCGTATAAGAATTACTTACGTGTTCCATTGGATAATAGTCTTCACCCTTTCACGCCCAGATTTATTTCCAATTAACAGGAAAATCTCATCTAAATTTCATTTTGCAGGGTGTAGCACTTGCAAACCAACTTAATTCAAAAGATAAACTTATGTTGAAATATCTGAAATTTATGTAAAGTTATGTCTGTATTTAACTCCTAGAAATATGACGTTTTACGTTATTTATAGCAGTGAGCCATGTGGTCTTTCTAGGGATGAAAAGGTTAATGTGAGTGTATCTTTTGAATTGATTTTGTTTGTTTGTGCTACCCTCTGCTATTAGGCTGTGTGTGTTCATTAAAAAGAAAGGCCAGATCGTGAATGAGGTTGATACGTTAATTAAGCAACTGAACAGTAGCATACCTAAGTTAGAAGAAATTTGATATGGGACGACTTTATCAGGCAACCACAGCAAGCTCTGATCTTTGGCACTCCCGAAAACATTGGAAGACTGATCTGCTAAGCTGACGTCACCACCAGTTAATGCCAACAGCCTCTGCACCATAGTGAGACGCATGTCACCTTGAAAAAGGTCCGAGCCCGCATCTATGAAAAGAGAAAGAGCAACAGTTACTGATCAACGTTATCATCCTGAAAGTTAATGGCTGTGACAACATCCTTTTTGAAGGTTTTTTTGGGAGGCTCCTTAAAAATCAGTCTTTTGGCTGGAGAGTTACTACTTTCTTTTTCCTATCAATTAAAATGAAATTAAAAAGGAGCCCTAAATTGACAAAGCGTTTCGGTAATATGATTACCTTCTGACAATCAATGTAATGCTTTCACATGCAATTTATATGATTGAGGTCCAGCATTTCAGTATCAATTTAATGTCTTTATTGCTTTTTAGCACTATGAAATTTTATTTTTAAACGTTTCGTAATACTTACTCTCATTGACTTTAAAATTAAATTTGTGTCCAAAATGACAAGGTGCAAACACTACATGTCCAAATGAAAGAAATTTTGCTGAACAAGTCCACAAGAATTTTAATGTTCATGTTTATTCATTTAATTTTAATATCAACTTACTTAATTTTAACCACATGCAGGGTTATCCCTCATCAGGGCTTTGCCACGTTGATTGAAAAGATTGAAAAGATTACATAACGTATGAAGATGAAAACACATCAAACTTACTCTCATGTGGCCTAAATGCAAGAGCAACTCCTGCAAAACACAACACGCATAATGCTTTGAAATGCATCTTGGTAAAAAGTCTTTAGCCTTCGAAGATTCTGAAAATTTCTCCCAAGGAGAGTATTCGCACTAAGGATGATTTCGATGGCCTGCTGTTATAGAAATTTTTAGTATTTTCAGCTGTGTATTTTCAGTTACTTTTTAGAAGAAAAAACAAATATCAAATTTGCTAACAATAAATATTCTTCATGTCGGACAAAGAAATTATTCGTGAAATAGTCGTTGCAAGCTCATTAGCGAAATTTTCAAGGAGGACTGACTCGATATGTAAGGTTTTAGCGATCTCAGCTGTCTAATTTAGTGTTGCGTGTGTATCAGGCTGGTAAATATATTGGTTTTTGCATAATTTCCGGTTTTTGTTCTAAGTAAACACAGCTATAAAGATGGGAAATAATACATATAAAACAGTTTATAAAATGTATCGTTGTAATAAGTAAAATATTGGTGTATTTATCGGGTCGCCCAAATATTTTGTCCACGTTTGCAAAGCTGCTATGGAGGCGCACTCTTTAGTTTTGATAAAGAGTCTTCGATGTAAAGATTGATAAATGTTTGCAAAAATCTAATCAGTAACCCCTGACAGAAAATTAAATAAAAATCATAACTGTGTATTTTCAGCAGATTGCAGCAGCAGCAGGAATCATTTACTTTTGGTCTGACTCAAAAGTATACTCAATGAGTATCACCAGGGTCGCTTTAATTATGTTTCGGGCACTGGTCTCAAATCTGATTGGGACCCCTTGAACAACCTGATCCATTGCTTAAAGTATCCTCCCCCGTATGTACTGTATATCTGTATAGCTGAGGCTACCAGGTACCTCCTTTTTTAGGCTCAAGATACCTGATACCCATAATTAAAGATAAGTTTTCCCTGGGAAATTTTTATTATTTTTCTTCATATTTTCTTTTGGGAGTTCAGTTTGAAGGTAACTTATGTTCTTATTGCTCGTGTAAGAAACCGTTACTAATTTCAAAGATAACCAAGGGCCCCAACAGGGGGGTCTCTGGAGCCATGGAGCCCATAATTGTTACAGCTTGGAGCCCTGGAGCCCACCAAGATTATGTGGTGGAGCACTGAAGCCCGATGTTCTCGATACTCGGAGTCCAGCACCTGGAAAATATCGATTTTTGAAGTCAAATTTTTTTGTTGAGACTCGTTCATTTTGTAAACTTTATTCTTTTAAATTTTGTAACTGAAAAGACGCTAGGGCTTTTGCTCAAATTACTTATTTAACTTTTCTAAGCAATGTTCAACTCAGTGATATGTAATTGAAATTTTTTGAAAAGCCATCCATAGGTAATGAAAATACCGCTAAATTTTGAACAGTAAATTAATGTTATGAGAGATATGAATTCAGAATACATGTGGATAAAAGAACGATTGTGTGATAATCCAAATGAACCTTTGCAAAGCGCATGTTAGAACGATCCTGATCTCAGTCATAACTGTGGAACACTCTCCTTTATATAGAGTGGTAGAGCCTGGATATCTCCGAAGATGGGGCGATGTCATATGACAGGGGACCAAACGAGAAGAGCGAGTTAAATCTTTAGAGTGTCCGGAGGGAACTCCTTTGAAACGTTTTGTGACTCCCTTTGATTGGCCTACAATGATCTAAAATATGTTTTAAATCGCTGATTGTCCTTCCAGGTAGGTGAAAGCATCTAATTGATAGAAGATATAAATATCTTTAGCGAAATTTTAAAATTTAAGACTACTAGAATGGCTGTCGAAACCCATTTTTGGTTTCTATTTTACTTACATTACATTAATAAAATGACAGAAAATAGGGAGTTCTTTGGCAAAATCTTAAACCTCGAGGCTGTCTATTTTTATAGGATCGTTAGATTGTCTGTCATTTCATTGATTTTTGAGTGAGAATTTAATATGGAATTTCAAAAAATGAACCTATTCTCAAGTACATTTATTAGAAACATACCCATTCTCAGTTGCAATCTCAAAAACATACCCGATTTCTGGTAAAAAAAGCCACCCATTCCGGCCGAACATGCCAGCTACCCAAATTTTTAAGAGTCCCCCCCCCGGGATTTTTAAACCCATTGCTTGCAGTCTCTGTATTCTCGTGGGGTTTTAAATTATTTGCGCTTATTTATAACTCAGATGTTTTCTGGAAATTTACTTTCCTTAATGGAAGTGATTTCAGTTTCAATTTGTATCCTTTCTCGGGTATTTTTTAAATAGTTTTTGTAGTTCACTTCACCAGAGTGAAATTATTTTCTTCTCTTGATCTCTTGAGCGCAAGTTAAGAACTTAAAAAAACATTTGTAATAACAGACCTTCCACAGGAATTTATCTTCACAAACAAGCGCCTAGCCATTTTTATAACTTATGCGAACATGAGTCTGGGTCATTAATTCTCTTTCTCTCTCTTTTTGACCTTCTTTTTCTATCACCACAAGACTTTCTTAATGTCTATTTCTTGTTTTTCACCGTAGAGGTTTATTTGAAAATACTGATTAAAAATCTAATTAAACAAAAATTGACTTTGATTAAACTTAACAGGATCTCAGTTCTTCAGTTCTTAGGTCGACGTCAGTTCTCTCTGCGTTCGAGTTGTCGTATCACCATGGTCTAAAGCCAGTAACATTTTTCTTTCATACAATACTTCTCCAATTCTGATTAACCAATCTCCACCACTCATCTTTCCTGGTAAGAATAGCATTCTCAATGTTTCTCTATCAACTACAAATTTTGGAGTAACTCTAGCAATTTTCCAAATATCTGGGAAGATTCCATCAACTAGCGATGAATTAAAAATCATTCTTAGAGGCTTGGATACCAGATCCCCATCGATAGTCGTGAGCACCTTTTCTGGACCAATTACCTATCCATTCTTCACCTCTGGTTGGAGCAGGCATTGGTAATCAAACAGACCGGTCTGGCTTACCTTTGTTGCTCATATTTCGCAAACTTTGCTGGCAAACACTTTGTCCGTACCGCAGCCTCCATTCCCTCATTTAAACTGCTGCCGTCAGAAGCAATCTGGGTTTGGTTAGCTTCTGAATGAAAGGCGAGTCTTCAAATTCAATTTCACAATGAGGCCAGCTCTTTTGTGATATATAATAGTTGAAATGAATAGTTGGAACCGTTTTAGAAATTCCCGAAATGACGAAGAGAAATTCTGGGAAAAATCAAGGATCTGCGGTGTATAGGTGGATCCACTTCTCATTCAAGAAAATAGATGACCAACCAACAATGCGAAAAGAGTGTGTAACTAAAATTTGTAGGTCGAGATTATTTGCAATAACATTGACGCCAGCGGGGTAATGTAATCGCACTTAAAATACCTTTCTACTTTTTGTGTCCGTGACAAAGAGGAAAATATTATCAGATAAAATCCCTGAATACAACACCACAACAGGGAAATGATACGATCAGCAAGGGAAAACGCGGGAAATGATACGTTCAGCCTCTTATTCGGTAAAATAGTCTGTTGGCCTCACTCCTAGGACCCCACTCACACACCCATTGGCATTTGCTGTATTACTCGCCATGCCGTTCTATATAGTATTGACTATGGTGTTGCCACAAAGACAAAGCATTTTCTATTTAGAAATTTATTGGCTGATACCTATTAAAATTTGAGATACCTGATACCTCTAATTTTTCATTAGAGATATACCTGATACCCATAGATATACCTGATACCCATAAAATTTATTATGACAAAGACAATTCTTTCACCAAAGGTATTAAAAGTCTCTGCTTTACCTCCCCCCTACAGCGATTATCTTCCTTGTCGAAACCGTACATTTTAGTCAATACCTTAAGTGACAATGACTGGTTGCCATTGATTATGTATTCTTGGACAAATTGGAAAACCTACCCAAAGTCAATCCAGAATCGTGTAAAGTGTCGTCGGCTACACTCTGTGATGCAGTTGGTACATGTCTGCTACAAACCCTTGCGTAATCTTTGTAGCAATTTGGATGCATTTTGCATTCCTTTGCAATAAGGTCATGCCCAGTGACTGCAAGGAGCATATCATCATCTTTGAATATTTCTGCAGCACGCTTTACCATACGACATGAAGAAAATTCTGAAAGCACTGTCGGTGTACAAACTGCTCCCCTTCATTAAAACGACGTGGAATCGAGTTGAGCTACTTCTCATGGACATTATTTCTTCCCAATTTGATTCTGGCAAATTGCTCACCAGCATCTTCGAATATGTCTCATTCGTTAGTTGGGTCAGGTTTTGTGGATAAAGCATAGACGCAAGTAAATGGGTTGACTACCAATGTGTGAATAGTTTCTCCATGGACACAGAAATTTTGAATATGACTCATATCAACTTTTCACTTCATGAAATACAATAACTGGATATTATGATCAGTTTTTAGCTATTCTTGCACCCCCCCCCCCCCACCCCAAATAAGCAAAGACCCAGTTGGAATTTTATTCTGTAAATTTTTTTCTAAGGTCATTTCTATGTTTGTGATACATTAAAAAGTGCTGCCAGTAAACCAGAAATCGTTTGAATATGATTTGCCTGGGAAACCACAAAAAAATCTGTTGACCTCCAAAAATCTGAAAAACGCCTCCCAACTCGGTCGACCAACATCGAAATTCATGATCTACGTCAAAAGTTGGTCTAGAAAAAGTTGGTTTGCAAAAGTCCAGGCTCGGGTGACAATGCTCCCCCTTCACCCTCTGGACTACTCTGATAAGGTTATATTTTACATTATTTACTGATTACACTCAGTGGCTGTGGGTGAATTGAAACCAATATCAATAGATATGTTTACTAAAGTTTACTGAAACTAGTACATACAGTAGCAGTTTTTCTTAAACTATCATTCGCTAAAAACATTCAGAACTTAGTTTGAAGTCTTGGATTATTATTATTATTATTATCTACTTATTTAAAGTTGGCTTTTTTCTAGTTAAAATAACTAAAAGCTAATTAAAACCAACTAAGCTAACAGTAACTATAATTTACAATGAAAAACCTAGACATAATTTATTCTAAAAATCCCAAATCTTTAATGAAAACTGCAGGTGCATGAATCGCGATTCCATTGTTTTATTTTCCTTTTAAATTCTTGAATTGTACCACAGTCTTTTAAAAGAATTGGAAGTGAGGACCATAAAAAGCAGACTCTATACTGAATATCCTTAATTTTGGCAGCTGCAAATGATTTACATTACGCAGACTATAATAGTTGTCTTTTTCTGCAAAAGTATCTTTCATAAAAGTTGGGTTGAGATCGTTCTTTGTTTTGAAGATCTCTATCACAAGCAACTGCAGATTTCGTTTATGCGTGGTTACAGAATTTCTATTTACAAAATCATTTCCACTATCTTTGCATACAATTCGCAATGCTCTTTTACGAATTTTGTTTACCTTAAAGTTGATGGTCCTGTGATAGAACATCCATACAAGAGGACAGTAATTGAACTGCGATTTGATGAATGCATCCATCAGCAATTTATTTTGACAGGGTCCGTACAATGAGAGAGTCGAGCAAGTGCATGCAATTTTTGGTTTGCCTTTTCACAGAAATCTTCGACATTTTTCGTGACACTTAATCGTGACACATTAAATTTGTTACCAAATATCAGAAGGTGACATCTGTCCTCGTTAAGCTTCATGTAATTCTCTGAAAACCATTTCGCAAGGACTGAACTGTCTATTTCTAATCTGTTAATTATAGTATTGAGATCTTAACCGCGTGCATAGATAGTGATGTCGTCAGCATAGTTACAAATGTTGGTAGCTACTATTTACAAAGAAGAATATGTCGTTTATAAAGACATTGAGTAAAAGAAGTCCTAGAACCGATCCTTGCGGTACTCCCATCGTAACATCTCTCCAACTACTGTATGAGCTGTTTATTTGGACTCTTTGTTTCCTCTTTGATAAATAGCTTTTGGTGAGCTTGAGAGCTTTCCAGCCGAGACCATAAGCAGCCAGTTTTGCAATCAAGATATCGTGATTTATGCAATCGAATGCTTTAGAAAGGTCCATCAGGATTGCTACAGCCAGGTCCTTAATGTCAAGAATTTTCGGAACCCACCCAAAAGTGGAGAGAAAAAGGTGACAACGTCATCAAAAAGCTGATTATACATGATGCGTTCTTATACCTTTGAGATTGTTGGAAGTAGTCTTATCGGCCTATAATTTTTTTTTCTCTTATGCTATCATCTTTCTTGTAAGGTGAAGAAATGTCGGCAAGTTTTAGATCATCTGGGAAAGCACAGTCAATTACAAGGCTGGATATGAATAGAAGGCTGGATATGAAAAGAACTGAAACCAACTGTTGTGAGTTAATTAAATCCCTCATCACTATTTATGTCTACTAACAATTATTGAGACTAGTACATATAGTAACAGTTTTTTTTCTTAACCTATCACTCGTTAAAATATTCAGAACTCATATTGAAGTCTTGGATATGAAAAAAACTGAAACTATTGTGATTTAATGAAATCCCTCATCACTATCTATGTCCACTAACAATTATTGACACTGGTGCACGTAGCGGAAGTTTTTCTTAACTTATAGATTCCTGAAAGTAGTCAGATCTTATATTCAAATATTGTCTACCAAGTGAATTCGGATTGCTGTGAGTCAATCAAAAGAATATCAATATTAATGTGTACTATAACTTCCTCAAAGTAATCAGATATTATATTCAAATCTTGTATCTGAAGAGAATACAAACGGCCTTTAATTATTCAAAACAAATAATATTATTTATTGGTATTTGTAAATTTCTGATGCTAGTACACACTGTGGCAGTTTTTCTTAATTTCCAATTTTCTGAAAGTAAGCAGAACTCATATTCAAATTTTGAATATGAAGAGAATTCAAACGGCTGTGAGTCAATAAATACCAATAATAATATTTATGTGTATTTCACGTCCACAGCATAGGTGAAAATCCAGTTGCATGATGGCTTAGCATCTGTTACAATTGTTTTTAGTCAAGCAAAGGAAAAACGGCTATTAAATATTTATGCATACTCTCTCTGTTAAACACCAATCCCCAAATCTTATGAATTGCGTGGGTAAGCAAGATTTTTGCATTTATCCGATTCATGGTGATATATATCCACAATTAAAATTTATCCTATTTAGATAATTCATGGAAATTAAGATGGCGCTGATAAGCATGTAATGTAAATTTCAGGACTCTAGTTTCAATTTATCTGAGCTATTGGAGCCACAGCTCTGTTAAAAGGAGGTTTGCAATAAATACCACACATTTGTTTACAAAATATTTCAAGAGTGGTCATTGGTTATTCTTGTTACCTATCAACAAACCAGGTCATCAATTAAAAACAGTTTTCTTAAAAACAAAATGTTTCTCGTGAGAAAATTAGGGGAGCCAAGATGCCTCTTGTAACAATACAAATAGTTACCAGCAGCAAATAAGTAAGTAAGTAATATTGACTTAAATTCAAAAGAGTGTAGAATTTAAAGCTTTAAATTAAAAAACAATCAAATTTTACACAATTTGTAAGATAAATATATAATAAAAATGATTTATAAAAACATTCAAAATCAACATAACCACATGCCCCTAAACTTGAGTGGTGGGGATAGCATCAAAAGATCAAAGGGACATTGACTCCTTAATGCTTGCTTAACTTAGGCCCTAGTAGAGATAAACATTTTAGGATTGAGTTACTTTTAAGTAAAGAGATAATTAATTTGTCTTTCAATCTTCAAATGGTACAGTTCTGATGAGCATGTCCAGCAGAGTGGAACATTGCCGAAGTGTAAGCTTGTGTTATTGAAGGTATTAAAAACACATGCACATTACATTTATACTGTAATTAACGAAAGTTTGTTTCCTGTAGAGAAAAGGAAACAAATTTGTTTTTCTCTAGAAATGTTTTCATTGAGAATACATCCACGATATTTAGCTTGTGAGTGTCGTTTGATGTGAATGTTCTAACATGGTGCTATTAGAGAGTTTAATTATTCCTTTTAGTTTAATTATTTAATTTTGAGTCAATTATTCCTTTCCTTTTAGCTTAATTATTAAATTTTGAGTCAATTATTCCTAAGAAGATTATGCAGATTAAATTAAAATAAGTCCATACTCCGAAAATAACCTTCAATACTTAGCAAAATTCTCGGAACACTTTATCAAATGTTCTTCCTCATGTTTAAGTTTCTCCTCTCTCCCTAGAACACTGTTGATTTGCGATTGTTTATCACTCAACACTTTGAAAAAAATGATTAATGGCAAGGAATGGACGTAAGTCAATGTGCAAACAGGACAAAATTGCTTTGGGAAAGGGGTGACTTACGGGCATTCATGGACAGATTTATTTTATTTTTGAAATTCTAAGTAAGTGTTGCAAAGAGATTTAGGCAAGTATTGTAAATTTTTAATCTTGGCTATACCTTCTCCTAGATTTTTTTTCTCTTGACTTTACATTTGCCCATATTGTTAATCTTGGCTATACCTTTGCCTAGATTTTTTATCTTGAATATACCTTTGCTAAGATTATTTATCTGGGCTAGCTTGCGCGCAGTCTTTCTGTTGTATTGAAAAATGAACGAACGGAAAATAGAATGACTGTGCATCAGCGAACGATTCTTTGTGTTGCTGACTTATCGAAATGCAAATTTACCGGATGTCGCAGCATTATTTAGGCCATGTTCAATTCAGGCCAACAGCACGAAGATGACTAACGAAAGATGAAGACAAAGGATGGAAAGATGTCTTATTTGTGACATCATTTTAGTTACGAAAACTGATTGCAACTTGATAAACGGAACAGCATCATTCATTCCAATATCGGAATTAAATTTACTCCCTTTTGTCGTCGATCGTCAGAGAAATAACCATCATTCCCTTTGAAGAAGGGATTCGTGTGTGCAGTGCAGATAAAGGTTTTTTAGTAACAATATAAAACAATATAATGCTAGCTTAATCAATGATGATGTGGTTAGAAAAATCTCTAACCAGCTTCTGTTTGGTTCATATGACAATAGGTCAGTTCAGCAAAATAAGAAGAATCGTTCGTTGATGCGCAGTCTTTCTATTTTCCGTTCGTTCATTTTTCAATACAAAAGACTGCGCGTAGGCTGTATCTGGGCTAGATTGTTTACCTTTGCCTAAAGTGTTTATCTTGATTATACCTTTGCCCATATTGTTTATCTTGACAGATTATTTATCTGAAATTTTACATTTGCCCATATTGTTTATCTTCGTTTTATCTTTGTCTAGATTTTTTATCTTGAATATAACTTTGCCTAGATTGCTTTTTTTTTATTATACCTATGTCCATATTGTTTACCACGACTGTACATTTGCCTAACTTGTTTATCTTGAATATACTTTTACTCAAACGATTTCCTTTATATGACATGAATTTAAATGCCGTTGCTTTGTTTTAAATTACAATGTTCTAAAAGTTTGTTCATGACTGGAGTAGGAATTATTCTAACGTGGTTTTGTTTGTGCTTTGTGAAATTTTAACTTCAGTTCTTGGTATTTTTGTGGTGTAAGTTTTCAAGCAAGTTGTTTTTGTAGTTCGACTTTGAAGAAATGGAGAAAGTTTTAGGTGTGAGTATTAAGAACAGCTACATTTGGTTTTAGCCTGGATTTTTCATATTTCTTGAATGATTTTTGCAAATTTGCTAGGCCTCACACTTCTCAAAGATAACGTGTGTTTCAGCTCACTGGCTTTTCTTATAAAGTTTGCTCTCGTAAATGTTCTTACGGTCACCTTAAAGCATAATTGTTTGTGGTGTTGTAATTTTTTCTTAGAATAATCCCTGGATTGCAGAAACCTTTAATATTATATAGACTGAAAATCCGCTACTAAGCGAGCTAAGATTTCGATTAACTTGTATAACAATGTAAATCTATTGATCAAAAGCAAAGTATGATACGAATTATTGGCTGAAATGATAAATTGCCGTAATAGCATTGGAAATTCTGGAGATGTTAATTGTTGGGAATCTCATTCATTGTGATAAATATTCTGATGATTTTATATTTACCCTATTCGTATAATTCACAGAAGGTTATTAATTTTTAATGATTTTACAAATTATGTTAGTTTCACCACCTTCTCTGATGAATGTGGCTGGTTTTGAAGTTTTTCTGGCCATCAAAGCAAAGTTATGGATAGATTGATAATATTGTTCTCCACGTACGTATAATCTTAGTTACACTCATAAATCGATATTTTGACAGTAATGTTAAGTAAGATAAACAATAATAGAAAAATAAATAAACAATGATAAGCAAACGTTAGCAATGGAGAGCTGAAGATCCTTTAGAATGAAAATCAAATTTGATATCATATCTTAAGAATATATTTTATATTATATTTCCATTTAAAGACGCTACAATAAAATTATATAAAAAGTGCATGCGATGATATAAGAGCTTGATTCGTAGCCAAACGTTTAATTGCTCATTAAAAATGTTGTCGATTCGTGGCAAAAAATGCTTCTAGCACAAATGTACGTTTTTTGCTGGAGATGAGATACACAACAGTTTTTTTTCTGAGTAGATAGACTTATGAGAAATGGTATTGTGACAAAGAGCGTGCATTCAAGAAAGAAAGTAATGAAAGTACGTAGTATTTTAGCATACGGTGATATTTTATTCTGTTCCTTTCAAAACTCTTTAAAAAGTAATTCACACATTTGAAATTGACACTTTTTATGAGTACAGACTATCAACCAATTCTGATAATTTGCATTCACATCTTTAGCCTAACAACAGACTTGTTACGCACACAACAATGCGGTTTACGATTAAAGATTTATTAATCGACTCTTTTACGAGTATAGCCAATCAATAGAAATAAAAATAAATGGTTCTAGAAGAACTACCTGCAGCTATTTTTTTGTGTTTTGTTTGTCTGCATTGAAAGCCGTGAAATTATTCCTGAAGAGTGTTAAATGTCATTGTCATGTTTAGGCTTACAGACAGATTTGCTTTTCACAAAGCAATGCAGTTTATGATTAAAAATAATTAATTTATACTTTTCTTGGACATTCAATCAAAAGAAATAAAAATGAATGGTTTGTTTGGCCGCGTTAAAAGCCATGAAATCAATTCTGAAGAGTGAAGATTTGTATTGTCATCTTTAGGCTACGACAGATTTGTTTTTTACACAAAAATGCAGTTTACGATTACAAAAAAATGTTCAAACTTTAACGAGTACAGTCAATCAATAGAAATAAAAATGAATGGTTCTAGAAGAAATCCTCGCAGTTATATCGTGTGATTTGTTTTGCTGGGTTGAAGGACGTGAATTCAATTTTGAAGAGTGATAATTTGTATTGTCATCTTTAGCCTTATGACAGAATTAACTCACACCTTTCCGAGTACAGTCAATCAATTGAAATAAAAATAAAAGGTTCTTGAACAAATCCTTGGAGATATTTAATTTTGGTTTGGCTGGGTTGTAAGCAGTGAAATCTGTTTTTAAGGGTGATAAATTTAATTAGTATGTTTAGGCTTACGGGCAGATTTTATTTCTCACAAAAATGCTGTTTACGATGAAATACATTTAATTCACACCTTTCCGAGTGCAATCGATCAATAGAAATAAAAATGAATGGTTCTAGAAGAAATCCTTGCAGATATATCATGTGATTTGTTAGGCTGCGTTGAAAGCAGTGATATCTACTCTTACTAGTAATAAATTTCAGTAGTATGTTTAGTATTGAATCATTTGTTATTCAAAATCTCTCCATTGACAGAACAAAAATGAACGCATATCAAAATTTCTAAGGCAAATAATTTTCCTTTTTTCGGTTGTTAAAGGGCATCCATGATGTGCCAACGCGCTGATTTTGCTATTTTATATTTATGAACATTTATGTACCTAATGACTTTGTTATCAGTACCCGGAAACCTTCATTTATTAGAAAAGGATGCTTGCAATTAATGCCTAAGGTTTTCAAAGTTAACTAATGAAGTAATCAATAGTAGCCCAGTGCGGTTGTTACTATACTTTTTGTTCTTCTTGCGGTATGCCAGCAATTCTTAATACTGCAAAATGCTTATTGACACACATGGAATTTATCTTTCAGTATTACCAAACTGTTTATCAATAGTAGCCAAGAGCTGTTGTTATTGTATTTTAATTCTTCTTCTTATAGTTTCCTTATTGCTGGAAATGCCATTGTTTCTGAACCTCATATTTTGAGATTAGGTTGCTTGATGTATGCCAACTTCAGTATTGTAGAAGAAAACAAGGCTCTACCTGAAGGAACAGTGTTGCAAGAATTGTCAACGGACATTTTTGGATACAAATTTGAGTGCATAAAGCAAAATGGTTGCAAATCATGTGTCAGATCTACATTGTGATAATGGAGTATTTTTATGCCCGGGACGTTGAATCTTATTATGTGTGTCTTCAGTTGTCTTTTATTGTGTACAGTTTATTCTTCTTACAGATTTCTTCTTACTGGAAATTCCATTGTTTCTGAAGGTCATATTTTGAGATTAAGTTGCATGACATATGCAGAGTTCAGCATTGTTGAAGAAAACAGTGCCCTACTTGAAAGCACAGTGTTACAAGAATTGTCAACAGACGTTTTTGGTTGTAAATATGAGTGCATCGCTCAACAAGGTTGCAAATCAATAAACACAAATATTGAATCAGGGATTTGTCAGTTACTCAACAAATCAGCCACAGACCCTGCAGATAATGTGGTCCTTTCTTTCATGTCTAAATGGACATACTATGCAACATCGTACAATGTAACAGAGGTATTTTTCAGTTTTAATTTGCACTGCTAATCATACTTTCTATACTGAATACTATGTCGTATTTGAGATGCTACATCGTTTTAGAAATGTGTCTTGGTATTAAAAATTTCCAATACGATGGACGTAAAACATTTCCTGAGTCCTTAAGGCACTATTACGAGTACAATATTCAATGCAAAATTGTATTTCAAATCTAACAATGTGTTAATATTTCACGACAATGCAAAAGACTTGTTGTTTAATGTTTAATTCGCATAATATGGTGTGCTATGATCTTGGTGATTGCCCTGCAACGTTTATTTCTCTATGCCATTTAGCTACATATCTGTTTGGAGCTGAAGGCAAATTTGAGATTTATAGATGAATATCTCAGCCCATAAGCAAGCAAAGATGTTAGATAATGTATTCATCAGTAGATTATCAATAATTGCATTACTACAAAAGAATATTAGAACTATTGACGTTACAACGTATTTACTGCAGTCCGTCAAATCCTTAGCTTCCTTCTATCAGTCACCCAGTACTTTCTTTGTCAACTATTATATTACTCAGTCTGTTGAGTTAATAAATTCTTTCACCTTTGATTTGACTATCAGGGCCAATTCGAAATTGATCACTGCGCTAGATCGTTAAAATTATCTTACTGGCAGGTTGGACAAAACTGCAAAGAAAAGAACAGGTGTAAAAAGGGTCAAATATGTTTTGATACTTGTGAATGCCCAGGGTATATATGCAAAGGTCAGTACTTAATTTTCTCTTATTTACTTGAACGTACCATTTTATCATAACAGTCTTCTGTCTTATATTTATCAGCAGCCAAACATGTTTCGACTTTTTTGAATTTCCAAGAATGATTAAGCAAATTCTTGTCTTACCTTTCTCGGTGTTGTAACTGTCTCCTCTCATGTCTTATATTTCTTTGTTCGTAAATATATTTTTACTTTTGGGAATCTCCAGGTTGTATATTCAAAGGTATGTACTTAATATTTTATCATAACTGTCTCCCGTCTAATATTAATTTTTTTCCAAACATTTTTTGAATTTTGTGAATGCCAAAGATATATATGAAAATATATGTACTTACTATTTTATGATTGCTCAATTTCTTGACATGCATTTCTTTGTGTTCTAACTGTCTCCTCTTATGCCCAATATTTATTTGTTTGCAAATTTGTTTTGACTTTTGTGAATCTACAGGTTATATATGCAAGGGTAAGTACTTATTATATTATTATAACTGTCTTCTGTCCTTTGTTCATTTGCAGCCAAATATATTTTGATTTGTGGATGTCAATACTTATATCTAAAATGAAGTTAACATATCGGGTGTCTCAAAAACCGTACATATAATGCTAAAACTTGAATATAGAACTCTTCATAAACACATCCATTGAACAGCCTAATATCATATGAATAATTTGTGACAATGAATTTTGAAAACGGATATGTAGCAGCTGTGATATTTTCATCCATATTTAAAGTTTTTTCAGTGAAAACAATGTGTTTTGGTATTGAAGCGTTTCAGGCTCCTAGTCGAAAAAGTGTCATCGATTTCAAGTCGGTCAGTTTTCATCATTTCAAATCTAGTAAACAAAAGATTAGAGAACACGGAAAGAAAAAACAAGCGTAAGATCTTTTTAGAATGTCCCTTAAAACAAACAAAGCAAACTTAAACAGTTAATCAAACGCAAGATTTTTTAATACTAATTTGATTTCTATCCATAATCATATGTATGACACAATATCTACTGATATATCTCATCAAAGAAAACGAATAAACTACGCCAAGTTTTAAAAAATAGCACTACAATAAATATAGCTACAACTAGAATGAATTAACAGAGTTAACAGTGTTCCTTTGCCAATAATCATTATTTACTAATCGTTGGATCTCAGTTATTTTTTTGTTTTTTATATGTTATATGGACATATTCTGCAGTTATCTTTAAAAAAGGAATGTCTTCGTTTGTCATTAGGAATATTACCTTTTGTTTATCTGTTGGAACTTTAAGATAATTTGGATAAATATCACTGAATTGTCTATAAAAAGTTGTTTTTCAGATGTAAAAGTTTGACATGACATTGGGAAATATATTTCATCTTTAATCTTGTTGTTGCAATTTGTACTTAATCGTTTTTCTTATTCTGCTTGAGGTTTTTCATGTCTACCAGTTTCAATTGCGAGGCGGTTAAGTCATATTTTTGTCAGGCTTTATAAATTAAGTTGATTTTCATGGTCCAATGTTCCTCATGATACCAGGGAGGATGTCATTTTGCGATTATTATATAAATAGTTGTCAGAGGTGTATCTATTAATTTCTTGTTAATTAGATGTGCTGATATTTCATCAATATGGGTAACCATTGACGTGCGATTATTTACTGATTTTTCGTATCTTAACCCCAGGGGAGGGGGTGTGAAGCGAGATCACGCTTGCGTAGATAGCCGCTTTTTTCCAAAGCTCATGGTGGATATTTGCAAAATTTTCGATGCCATTACAAGGTAAGTTTACATGCAATTTTGTTCTTAAAGTTTAAAGTTACGCACAAATATTACGTTTCTTTCTGTTATGTCTAAACGTTTGTGTTATTTGAATAATTATCGTCTCGTAAGAAATGGTAAATTGACTTTCAATTTTACTGATTGAGGCTTGTTTTTGCTTTAGGCCAAAATACCATTTTTAAACAGTTGGAAATGTTCTTGATTCCATGGGGTCCAATTCAAACGAAATCAGAAATACATTAGTTATGTTTGAAAATTGGTAAAATGTTTCTCACCCCCAAAAAAACCCCACGATAAATTGGTCAAATGGTCTCTTGAAATATTTTTTTTTTCACGTCAAATTTTGCGCGCCATTTGCAAAACATGATCGTGTGCTTTTTCGCAACTTTGTCATGTTCCTCGAATATATTTTTTCGGCATTATGCATTGTGTACTCGGTTCGGAGACGAATGACATAATGGTTTCTTATCGAACAAGTGACAAAACAGCAAAGTGGAGCAGTTAAAACAGAAATTTTGTTATGTATAGGGATAATTTATGATTTGCCTGGGTAGAGAGAGGAATGACATGTAATAAGCTATCGCATCCAAAAAGCGAAGAAAGCAAGCATGAGATAAAAACTGCAATTATCAGGCAATTAATTATCCTTTCCTTATGGTTTTCTTTGTTTGTGAAAACAACTGAACTATACTTCTGAGATCTCAAAATGTTAAAGACACCTCTTGTTGCTCTCAATCACATCAATAATGCCTAAATAAAGGCACAGCAGCGTGAAAAGTACTTCTTGCAAACTCCATCAATGTCAGAAATCAGAAATATTTTAGATTTTTTTTGTAAATGGAAGAAACTTTGACAAATAAATATGTTGCTCAAATCTCTTGATAAGATAATATGAAGGGCCCTTGTACATCAATGGATAAATTATGCCCAAAGTTACAATATCCGAATTTTTCACTTTTTTTAAGAACTTTAAAATGCCATTGTTTAAAATGCAACATTGATTAAATGCACAAAATACTTAAATATCACGAAATTTGTTTATGATATCATAAACATAGTTTTACTACTTCTTACTTAGTTCACTGTAAGTATGCTAGGTTGGGGATGGTGTGATCTAAATTGAATTTATGTTTTATTTCAAAACTAATTATAATCCACAATTTATCTTTTCTGGCTTTAAAACTGTTGCTAAATTGTATTCATTTTGCTACGGTTTTCAGTAAATCGCACCACATACTAAAAAACCTGTCACTGAATAAAATTGATCTAATTTTTAGTCTGTTCTATACTTCTAAAGGCCAGTTTATATATTTATGCCCATCTATTTCGTGATAAATTGGGAAAATCATATTTTTCACATGTGAATATTTCTATTGATTTTGTCTTGTGGGAAAAATGTGCAATAAGATTAAATTCTGGTTTTCTTTTTCCAGAAGATTGATTCAGAGTATAGTTACAATGTAAAATTCACAATATAGCTATTAAGAACAATGTTATTCAAAGAAAGCTCTAAATATCAAAATGCAAAGCAAGACAGATCTCAAAGAACTTAATATGAATTATCATAGGCATATTCACCTTTTGAAAATCACATAACAATACATGTTTTACTTAGTGCTAATATTTGTAATTTAGTTTTGAATTATGTGAAGTTTATTCCTTTTAAAAAAAATTTTTAAAAATATTTTTTATTTTTTGCTAAAACTGGCTGGTTTATTCATAAAAACCTTCTTCAATTACAATTCTCTGATCCGGGTTGGAGAATTACCTCGGATCATGTGATTAATACTGAAGATTAGTAGAAGTATTATATTTTACAAAAACACACATTGCTGTGATTCTTTTAGGAAACAAAAGCTACGATTTAATTTCAAAACGAATACTTTCCAGCCCAATAGATTGGTCATGTTCAGCTTGTGTATGCTAACAAATAGTCTTTATGTCTTCACAGACAGGAGACCAAAAGGGGTACCCTTTTTTATAAGAACAGTTAGGTTCAGGTTTCAGCAAGGATTTTTTCTAATTTCTGGAATGATTTTTACAAACTTGTGTTTTAGGTCAACTGTACTTGATCTAAGCAATTTGAGATACAAACAAAATTTGACCGATATCTGAGACTGGAAGTTTCTTATAAAGGTTATTCTTATAAAAAACATGTATGTAATATTTTTTAACATGGTCTACAGGGGTAAAATAGGTTGACTAGGAGTAAGAGGGATAATGAGTACGTTTTAATAATTTACACCAAAAGCCTGATTTACAATGTTCTTGAGCTAAACATAACCACACAAAACACAGTTCAATATTTGTGGATGTTGGTTAGCCAGTTCACAACATGCCATTTTAAATCTTTTTGTACTACCATCTTATCCCCTGTAGGAGTAGCCCTTAATCTATTCATAATTGTTGTGTTCTTTGGTCATTCTGAGAAAATATACTAGTCTAATTAAAATGTTGAAATTTGGTTTTAGAATAATGCACCAGACTCCTTTTTTCATTGGGTGTCACATGTGGTACATTGTTATTCTTATTGCTACTATTAGGTTATTTCAATTTTATTGAAATTAACTCTGTAATACTTTCTTGTGGAAATTTTATGGCCACCGCACCTGGAAGAGATATTTGGTGTGCATTATTTTGTATATTATATCAGTCAATAGAAAAAGTTTGCATGAAAAATATACATGCAAATATTGTTTTTTTGCAAAAATGTCACCCAAAATTTCATTTCTTTTTTAATGATTTGACACAATATCATCTGATACATGGTCTAGTAGCTAATCTAAATGAATACAATTTTAACAAAAT